>JAOEHY010000900.1:0-71510 GCA_025447955.1 Psilopsiagon aurifrons
ATCCCTGGCAGTGTTCAAGGCCAGGTTGGACATAGCCTTGGGTGACATGGTTTAGTGTGAGGTGTCCCTGCCCATGGAAGGGGGGTTGGAACTGGATGATCTTAAGGTCCTTTCCAACCCTAACGATGCTATGATTCTATGAATACTACAGCTCTGTGCCATACAGGATCAGTAAAGCCCATAGTAAGTTAGAAGGAAACGGTGTGTACCTCAAAATGTTATTTAGAAGCACAAAATGATTCCTGAATGAAGATATTTTCAGTGAGGTTTCAGGGGATAAATACAAGAGGACATATTTTTCATCATTTTCATGAATGGTTTTGAAAGCTAAGCCTCTTTTGACTAAATCTGAGGCTAGAACAAAGATGGTTAGAAAAGGTAATAACAAGTAAAGGCATCAGCCCTTTTTCAGGATCTAGTTCATTTGTTAAGCTAGTCCCAGTTGAATGAAATCTGTCTGAATATAACCATCTAATACGATATATAGAAAGAAACAGAGAATGAAAGACATTGCCACGAATACTTGAGTGAATATAAAAGGAATTTTCAGTAGAAATGGCTGGGCAATTCACATGGGTTAGGTGTGCTTAGACTGAGCAGAAAAAGGAGTCGAAATGCAGACTAGAAACATGTATTTTGGTACTGAGGACACTGGTACTAAAACTGACAGAAATTCAGTTGTCCAAAAAAATGACAGTGAAATGGTGGGGCAGAAGCCAGAAAAGCCATAAAGACAGCTGAAGAGCTGAAGAAATCGTTATAAAGGTTTTTTTAGCTTGGCAAAGAGAAAATAGAGAAATCTTAACGTAGATACACTTTTATGGGACAAAATATTAGACACTTAACAACTTTCATTTAGAAAGGCATGAAAAGAAGAGATTAGGAACTGCAAGTCAGAGAAATCCACATGGGAAATAATAGACATATTTTAATAGATATTGACATGAATAACCATTGGAAGAAATTAGCACCTGAATTGCTGAATTCTCCATTTCTCTGCATCATTGAATCGAGACAGGATGAATAAACTTCTCAAAGATAGGTTTCATCTTTGACTTTACGCTCATGGAATATACAGTTTCGTTCTACCTGGTTTTCGTTCTCAGCAGCACGGTACCAGTGTGAAAATTAGAAGCATGTGGTAGACAGCTATAATGAGGTAGGTGATCCAAGCCTGTACCATGGACTTGAACATTATTAACTGAATCCCAGGAAAATTGCAATATTGCATTCCATCTAGTGGAAGAGGAGAGGTTATGAACAATTTGTAGTATTTGAAAAGCTTTTTGACCTATTTTTCCTCTAGATTTTCCCATCTGTGGAAATACAATTGGTGCAACCCTCTTCTGACATTACAGGATAAATATGGGTTTTATTTAAAAGTTTGCAGATTTTTTTCACATTTTAACAATTTTAGTGTCTCAATGCAACATTTTGATTTTAAAAAAGAGACTCCCCCAAAATTTGCTTAAAATGTCTTTAATTAATTGAAACTAATCTAAACTGTAGGCACTTTTAGGCAAACAGGCACAAAGCTCCAATGTAGATGAGAACCTCTTGGGATGCATGAAGTATAACAAAGTAGCCAGAGTGCTTCCTACCAGCTTTGCCCCCTTGAAGTCAAGGGCACCACCACAATGGTGTTCTGGGTGAGGTCTTCATCTTCCCCAGGCACAACCTCTGTTCTGCTTTCCTTGTCATTCACAGACCCCTTTGTACCTCCGTATCTTAGCAAGTATGACTTGATGCTTAGTACGCCAAAGCACTTTGGGATCATGAAATGAAATGCATTTCAGATGTGTAGCTACTATTACATGAACTAATTAATGATATTTTAAGGAAGTGAAAAGAAAACAGCAGCAAATGTGATTTGTTCATTGCAACTGTAAGGTTTGTGTTAAAGGGAGCAGTCACATGGAACAGAGATGCTCTCTTGTAACCAAGCAATGCACATCTCTTCCGTCATATACAATAGCAATAATTCATGTTAGAGCACTGCAGGGCTTCAGGGTAAAACCAGGTGGGCAGTTGCCCCTCTCCTCAAAAAGTGAGTTAGATACTCAGTACAGCAGGAGATCTGCCTTCTCATGTGTAGCTTACTTTGAATAACCTTTTTGTACACGTTCATGCAGAAGAAGAGGCATTTGGGTTTGCTCAGCCTTAAGAAGAAAAGGCAAAAAGGGGATCTTGCTGCTCCTTGCAGCTGCCTAATGCAAAAATAACTTATACTTTAAGTTACATGCGGAAATATCTCCAGATTTGCACATTTTCTGAACCTCATAATCCTGAAGAGATGTAATTTTTCCTCACTGTGCACCTCCACATCCTGAAATTAAGATAAAAGCTGGTAAATATGTACAATCAACTCTGAAGAGTTTCACAAATGATACAGACCTCCACTTCTCATTTACTAATCACAGCCACCAGCATTAATTTCTGGGGAACCACAGGAGTCCAAATATTGTCCCTTCAGTCTTTAAATAATCACCAGTCAAATGCCTCTCCAGAAGAGCTCATCAAGACTCTAAAAGTGTAGTAGTCTGGAAAGATTACGACCAGCACCTTTAAGTATGCTTAATGATGAAAGAGCTCAGATTACTCATTCTGGGTCTGGTTTGCCTAGGTATGAACACTTGCAGTTACTGGACCTGCGCATATGCACAATCACTAAACATAAGTTGTGAATATGAAAGTTAATTGGGCTGGAATTACACCGACATGACTCATGCTGAGCACCCAAGAGCTGAACCACGATTTGATAGGTCAGTCATTGGCTAAGTAACAATTTCCCAGTGCTATGAAAGTTGTCACAGACCTCACCAGATTGGCTTTTAAAGAGTTTTTCATCTTGCTTTAAATGAGTATTTAGTAATATGCAAGTACAGATAACTTCAAAAACCCAACTAAAACACTTCTCTGCCCACAGTGTTTTCTTCAAAAGGTGAAATGAGAACCATTCCTGGCATATGGTAGTTACACTAATCAATGCAGACCTGGAAGGTGTTTTGAAATTGCAGTGATGACACAAACCCAACTTTATAGCTCTGTAGAGTCAATAGCCCTTTTCCGAAAGGTCTGTGCTATGCTTGCCCTTTGGATACATGATGTTATACAATCCATGTCTCTGCTAAAGGGGATTGATACTAACCACAGACAAGATCTCATCGTTTTCTCTAAGTTTTATATAACTGAGTAATCATCTTCAGCCTCAACCAGCACATGTAAGAATGAGTAATTTATTTTCTAAATAGGATGGTAAGAGATAACTTTTCCTACAACTATTGTCTCATGAACATCTGACTTGTGGACATAGTGGCTTTGTGTAGTCTGAATAGCACCAATTGTGATAAAAAGCTTAGGGAAAAATATTTTCAGGATTGCTGCTGCCACAGTAGCAGTTTTGATAGAATAGATCAAACAGATGAAAGTCATGAGTCACTTCACATCACAGGCAGAACAACTTCTCATTTGCCTAAACACACTAAGCAGACACACTTTAAATTATGAGCATTTTGTGTTTGGTTCTGTTTGGTTTGGTTTTTTCATTCTCAATTAACCATCATAAAATGGAGAAACGAGCATTTGATGAGAACTGCAGGGAGAAGACAGCAGCTGTTTGATAAAATAAGAACAGAAAACAAATTATGAATCTAGCTTTGCAAAACAGATAAGCAGCTTGATGGCTCTGTGAACTCTGGGACAAGTTCAGTGTTTAGACAGATGAACCTGAAATCAATAGCTGTTACTCAATACACCTCTTTGGTGGATTTTTGGACAGCTTCTTAAGTACCTAAGAAGAGATATTTGTGACCTGATCTTTAGAAGATTCAAGTGTTTCCACTGAAAGCCAAAGACATCCTCACTGTCAGAACCTTCAGTCATTTCTAGAAATGGAAAGCATTCTCCTGTGGATGCTATGGCCTCATGCATGCTTTTGAAAGTTCCAGCCAACATCTCCTAACAACATATAATTCAAATTATTTTTCCTGACCTAGGTAGGATTATTAATGCTTAGCAGAGTAAATTCTATTCCACACAACTAAATCTTCTGCTCAGGCTTTCAGATCACGTTTCAATTACTGCAATTTCTTTTTCTCTGTCACTGGCAAATAAAATCTTGTTGTACTGAAATCTATCCAAAATTAATTTTCCTGGATCTTTGCTTTGATCAGCTTTTCTGTGAGACACACAAAACTGTAACAGTGTTTAGTTTGGCAGTATTATTAGGCTGTGGTCCATCTTCCTGATCATTACTGTCCTACTGCTTTCCTTGCATTCTGTCTCCAGCCTGTCTGCAAACATCTCTAATCACATCTTGTACGTAAAATATAACTGTTTTGGGCAGGGATGACATGTAGGTTCTGTATTTCTAAAAACCATGTAGCAGAAAAGGAAAGTGCAATTAAGGGTCACTGTCATAATGTGAATAAATAACACCTCCTAACAGCCTCCAGTCTTTGGAAAGAGTTGGTTTTGAAGAGCTGATTTTATATAGATTCATGTGTGTGCACACATATACACCTATATGAAGAGCAGGGTATGTTTTATGCCATCCTCTCACAGATGAGTGGACATCATCAAATGTTATTGTGCAAATATTTAGAGCTTGTTTCATCTGAAGAAAAACATCACATTGGACAGCAGCGTGTTCAAATACTCGCAAAGCAGCCCAGCACTGAAAACATCTGATGAGTTTGCAACAGACTGTGTCATTCCAAGCCAAAAGCTGCGAATGGGAACATCTTGTTGATTATATTTGCGATAGACTTGTTGATGAATTGTGAGGGCTGACTGAAGGACATGATTATTATTTTGTTGAGCACAGTTTGTACCTGTACGTGGAGTAGCAATGACCATTTAGATCAAACCCCAGAGAGTCTGAACCAAGATCATAGAATCACAGAATCACAGAATAGTTAGGGTTGGAAAGGACCTTAAGATCATCTAGTTACAACCCCCCCTGCCATGGGCAGGGACACCTCCCACTAAGCCATGCCCTGCAGCCCCTTGTGTGCTACACACCAGTGCAGACCTGGAAGTGCCTCTGGAAGATGCTATTTTCTACAGCACCCCTTCAGAACAAGAACAGTAGTTTTTGAAGATAAAGGATAAATTCCACCAGCCCACATAGACTGCTGAAGAAGACAGCAGGAAGATTATGCCCACTAAGTGTTTCAAATATGGGCAAAGTCAGGATTTTAATTGCAGAATACATTTATACATTAAAAAAATCCACATTCCACCAAAAGAAATACTTTTAATCCAAACCCTGGAGTGAGTCAGGCAGTATCAGATGGGGGCTGGGGGTGCCTAAGCCTTCATTAAATAGAAGAGAGCCTGATATAATGTTTTTTATCCTGAAGCACAACCTAAAGTGTATATGGAAAGTGTGTTGCCATAGGAACCACTTTGCTGAAATGAGTAGGAGAAGTGAAGTGCAGGGGGGGGAGAGAAGCGTTTAGTGAAAGGGGGAGAGTACTGAATACTACCACATATGAGAAGCCATTGAATTTGTAAGGCATTAGCCAGATGTTAATAAGGTGATTAAATTCAAAAAAGCATAGCAGAAAAGGTAAACATAACCCAGTGGCTAATTGGGAGGAAAGGAGCTAAGCCTAACAGAACAGACCGTAAGCATAGCCAGCTTTCAGCACATACAGCTACCCAAGTACCAGCAGAAAAGCAGAACATTGCATTTATGAAATTGGCCCCAAACTAAGATGACACATAAACTTTATCATATGAGCAGAAAAAAGGGGGAAAAAGAAGAAAACACTACTATTAGCTTTAATTTTCTTGCAACAACAATTTAAAAATCCAATTCTGAAACCATTTATAAATAGGGTAATTTCTAGAACTCAGTCAGTGGGTGAATTCAGTCACACAGTAGGTAGTACAGATGGATAATAAAGAATTGCTGGAGAATGTGACAGCAGGAATATATTCCCTTGGTATATATCCCTTTAGACTCCACAAGATGAAGAGTGTTGCCCTCTACTTGAGTTGCAATAATAGGGAAAAAAGCACCTCTAAAACACTGTTGTCATCAATAACCATGTTACTAACAGCTAATAGCTCTAGGCTGACTGAAAGTAGAGACCTGCTGTGCTATGAATTATACACCTAGAGAATAGCTGCCTCCTCCTTAGAGATAAATGGATGAAAAAGGCACTGCAGAGAGAGCATACCATGCAGAAACAAATATCAATTATCTTAGTATCTCTTGTGCAGTTAAATAACGGGCACAGAATAGATACACAGGGCCTTTCAAGGAGATGAGGAAGGATTAAAGAGGAAGGGAAACAATCCTGGAACAACAATGAAGTGCAATGACCAGACTGGGGAGTAGGGTAGGAGGTGAGAAGACACACTCGGAGCCACAACACCTGCAGGGAACTGAGAGGTCCATGTGGTGCTCAGGGATGCTCATGAAATAAAGTCCTCAACTCACCCTCTGGGCTACTGTTGTCTCCTCTGGGGCAACACAGGGAGCTGGAATCAGGCTAGGAAGATGGGATTCAGGTTAGGAGGTGGATGAGCCTCAGCTGTGCCTGCTTTGCAGCAGCAGTCACCTCAGGACAAGCCCTGATAGGAAGCGCACCTGAAGCCCAAGGAGGAATTCACAATGCATGAAAAGTGAGTAGGGGAAACCAAAGATTCCATCATGCAAAGTCTCTAAGAGGGCTTCTGAATTAAAACATATATGGACTCTGCTGTAATATGATGCAAGATTAATGAGTGTGCAGAAATAATGCCTTGCTCTTTGCTTGCAGCAAAGAAAGCACCCAGAGATAGAATACTGGTTGATTTACTTGTAATACTGTAAGGGGAGGTTACATGGTGTCGTTTATGTGTTATATCATAAAAGAAGTGGTAGAACAATGCCTATAAAATGCACTGCAATAATATAAAAAAAAATGGTGTTTGTTTTTCCTTTGATGGAAACAGTTATAGCAATAAAACTGTAAAGATTAAATCAGATTTTATTAATTGATTTAAAAAAATTGCCCCTCTTCATTCATCATAAGATATGGTTCTTAAACTGTAATCTACAGATGAAATCTGGAATTCTTTATGTAATTCTCAGGAAAAGTTTTTATTTTAGATCACAGTGTTCTAAATAAGTGCTAAATGAACCGTTAATTTATACTTTTTCTACTATAAGTTTATGTTCTCTGTAGACTATATTGTTTGAATCACAGAACTTGAATGTGTAGATTCAAATAATATGAAAAGTTTATAAACTTGTAAATCTATAAAAATGCACATGTATTCAAATATATGCATAAAGCAAAGAATCTGAATAATTTCTTAAATTGTATATTATCATTAAACTATGTGAGATGCAAATATAACGATTCTCTGCAGTTTAAGAAGTGCATAGAGGTGATTCAGTTTTCATTTTATCTGGGGAAGTAAGGGAGGAGGAAAGGAAAGGATTATACACCCCTTAAATAGCTATGCTAGCTGTTGAAATTTTCAAGGCACCTAACCATTTGAAGTCATGAGGCTTTGGCAATTTGCAAACACTAACCATCTGCTCTTCAGTTTCCAGAAATCAACTGCATTCAAAAGACACCCAAACCCCATATGAAACAATACAAAACAAAATGAGGCAGCCACAGCTAGAACATCAGTAAGGAAAGAAGGTCACAGCAAGGGACAATGATAGTCTCACACATTTCAAAGAACCTTTTTGGCTTCCTACGGTGACACTAGAAGTTCTTTCTCATTAATTTCTGTGCTTTTAAAGGTTTGGAACTAGATCTCAGCAGCAAGACTTCATCAGTGAATCTGCATGTCAAACTGGAGAGGTATTCCCACCTTATTTTAATTTTTAACCTTACATTTCAAAGTATTTGTAGCTTTTCCTTGCTAAAACCTAGGACAGCATTTTCATAGTAATGAAATAATTTAGTCTTGGTAAACTATAGTTCCCATGGCATTATCAGCTGATGTTTCCAAAATGAGCTGAAACTAGAAAGGGCTATGTTAGCAGCCCTCCGTTTCAGAAAGATACTTCACAATCTAAGTTTTTTTGAAACAAATTGGTCAGAACGAAGTACATTAGAGCTCCTCTAAACTATACATGTTGTCCACCCATCCTACCCTCCTTTAGTTTTATATAAAGAATTTACTTTTGCATGTTTGCTGTGATTGCAGTAAAAACTCACTGACCTGTATGTAAAAAGAACAGCCCCTGTAGGGCAGAGAAAACAGCTGTGGAGAAATGACTGCCACACAGACACGCTGGTAATTCATCATCATTAACGTTGTCATAAATCCCATAGGAAGAAATCATGCTTTGCCACTTCTTATAAAACATTACACTCAGCAGAATTTTTAATGTTGAAGTTAGTACAGGGCACATCCCTGTGCTCCATGGGCCCCTCAACAGAATCCATTCCTCACTGGAAAATCCAAATTACACTTGAGACCCCAGGAATTTTAGGAAGAAGAAAGCCCCTTAGAGCCAAAATCCACAGCAGGAGGATTCTGCAATAAAACTCAAGTACGAAGTGAGACTGCAGTTATTAACTGAGACTCCTGTGCAGTATAACTCGAACTCATTTCCTACTACAACTAAACATCTGTAGTAATGTAAAATAATAGCCACAGGACAGATTTCCTTCCTTATCCAGCATAAACAGGCACTAGCATCATTCCAGGAGAGCAGACCCATGCAACAGCCTTGCTCTGACAACACTGCCACTGAGATAGCCAGAAGTTTTTCTAATGGAGGTTTAGCACAGCAGCCCATCACACTGAAACATTCCTGGTCAGGAAGGAATCACATAAATACCATCTCTTGGGCTCCTCTGGCTTTAGTCAGAATGAGCTTATACCACACAGCTGGGCAGATAACAAACTACACTGACCTTTCCCATCCTCTTTGTCTGGGTAGGATTTCTGCTCCTTAGGAAAGGGCTTGTTTAGAAAGAGGTTTTTGTTCAGCTTACTGCACTTCCTTATCCCAACCCTTCTAGTGACTGCCCTTCTTCCCCGTGTATGTTGACTGTAGGTTCAGCTGGCACCCATATTTCATAGAGCTAAAAAGCACCATGAATGCTCATGGCATGGCTTGAGCATGCAAAACCAATTATACTATTAGCATCTTCTACAACCATACTCTGATTTCATTAGCTGCTAACCTGGAAAGCCAATATCAAAGCTGAACTTCCTCAGAAAAAATCACAGCAGTGGTTTTCTTGTGGTATTGAGTACAGCAAACACAGAGCTTTCTGCTCAGAGAGTGCTGCTTGCAAAGTCACTGTGAAGAAGAAAGATGAAGACAGTATTTACACCTATTTTTATTAAAGCCAAGGAGAAAGCAGGGAGAAAAGTGCAAAACTACCAGATAGAATTTTGTGAATCTTATGATCTTCCTCAAGGCATGCACAAATCACAACTTGGAAGCAGAGAAACACAATTTCAGGTATATCTCACCAGCCTCTCTGACCATTGAGCTATTTTCCCTGTTGCAGATAGACTCCTACCTGCTCTGAAGTCCTTCGAACCAGCTAGATGCGAACCAGCTCTGAAGTAACAGCTATTAGTAGTCCTAATGCACCTAGACATCTATGAGTGCTTTTAAGAGGAAGGGTCATTTGCCTGTCCACTGTGCACTATTAATGCTCCTGCACAGCTCTTGGAGTGGCCAGTGTAGCCGGTGTGTCCTTGGCCTCTCTCCTGGCATGTTTCTACACCCCAAGGCACACTAGCCCCTCTCCTCCCCTGTTACAAGGCAAGCCCCAAGATAATCATTCACTGAAAACAAGCAAACAATTATTTCCTTTTTCTTTTTGTTTTGGTCTGGTTTGGTTCTTTTTTCCCCTAAATAAATTGTTTTCTTTTGGTTTTGCTCCTTAGGCTGGCTCCACAACAGCATCCTTCAGCCCTAAGCTGTTTTTTCCTGGGATCTCTGTGGCAATCAGCCTTTCATATGTTTCAGAATCAGTAGAAATGCATTATGAAGGGACTTACCTCTCTGTTGCCCACAAAAGAAAATTAGACAACTAAGTTATCTATATTATATAGCCAAAATTATGTGAGATTTATATTACCCTCCGAGTTCCTTTCTATTGCTCTTGGTAATCCTTCATGTAAGAGGGAAACTTCTAGAAGTATTCATGTGAAAGCAGTACATTTCCCCAAAATGATTCCATTTCAGTTAATTAGGACAGTCTTATTCAAAAAAATCCCTGGAAATACCCATCTCTTTTACTTGGGAACTATCTGCTTTATTATGCTTTTTCAAAATTTGGATCTTCGGTTATAATGATTCCTGGCTTCTCATTAGCTTTACCTCCTACTTCTTTGATCTCAACAGCATGCAGAAGAAAACTTATTTCCCGGAAAGATCTAGTCATGAGCACGGCTCACAAAATTGGGAGAGTTTCGAAGGAATAAACAATCCTGATTTTACAATGAATAATAATTTTGTGAATCTGAAATCAAATCACTGTGTTTCTGAGGGCTGGTGTTCCTCCAGGAAAGGAAATTAATGAGGAACAAAGCAATTAGCAATTAGGAATGGATTAATTTAATGAAATGACAAAATATGAACGTAGGTGAACAATAAAGGATGCCTTGCAGCGCCATATATTGACAGAGTGTAAAGTGGGGAGGAGGACCCCCACTGTCTGGAGTTTCTCATTCATTTTTGTATTTGCCCTGTTAGATTGAACATCCTATAACTGATTCATTTAAGGCTTTTGTTGAAAGGTACCAGGCTCTAGGTAAGCTTAATGGAGAGAAAGGAAAGAGGAAAATTACCATTACTGACGAATACAAACAGGAAGACAGAAATCGATTACAGTGATTGTAATGGCAGATTACAGCCTCCATCTGTGACACAGAACCAGCCCTCAGCTGGCCTCTGCCTACTCCTTCTGTTTGCTTCCTATCAGTTCGTGGAAGGAGTTTTTAAGCAAAGAAATCAGGTTACTTGCAGGGGTGGAAAGGGTTGGGACCTGTGTGGGATTTCTGTGGCTGGTAGAGACAAAAAGAAAGGTTTAATATCTGTCCCTCTGACATTTACTTGGAGAAGAACTGCAGCCCCCATATGCTTTTTCCCCTGTCCTTTTTTATCCTCTCTATCAGTTTTGCCACATCATAACTTAATATTTAGATTTATTCCCTTCTTTCTGTACTTTGTTTCTGCTCATATTCTTTCTTTAGGGCTTAGAATTGCTTCATTTCCTTTCCCTACAAAGGATCACACAGAGCTTTTCCACAATTGCCTCTTCCATAACACCCTGCTGAGACAGACTCCCTGATTTCACATGACATCCAACAGTCTTTAATCTCAAATCATCCCCTAAAATTACCCTTTTCCTCATAACATGCATAAGTATATCTGCTAAGCCTGTATCTCACTTAAAAAAAGGGCCAACTAAACAAAAGAAAATATTCAAAGAAAGAAGTAATTCAATCGGTTATATCCTCATTAAGTTTTAACTATTTCCTCACTTTCTTAATGTTTGAGGTATTGACTTTTTTATGTAACTGAGCTGACAGTTTCAGTTTGCTAGACCTTCACAGTTAGACTTTCCTGTCATGTTTAAACTAGTTTAAGCTGATACAGAAATATAACAGATGCATGGAAACCTACTGTCTGATTCAGATCTTGAATCCGAAACCTCTACCTTCTTCACTGAATCATACACGCTTTCTGATTTACCAGAAACAAAAGTTTCTATCCTTTTTTCTCCTAGCCTTCATTTCTAACTCATAATCATTGCCTAATTGCTGTAAACAAACAAAATCCAAACTCACTGAGTCTTACAGCACAGAACCAGTAGCAGAGATACTTCAAAATGACTTGCTAGTGATACAAAAATAAGGTTTAGGAGTGGAATAAATAGCGATGACTCAGTGTCTTTCAAAGAGTTAGTCTGCAGTTACAATCTCTGTGCTTGGAATGAATGGGGGCAAAAAAATAAAACAACTGGCAATAGTCCAGTCTGTCAATCCTCTTCTGTATCAGCACCTTTAGTTGGACTTGATGGCCATGTCAGGTGATGGAAAATACTACACTTTCTCCCACAAATGGACTTGACAACATCTCCATCTGTCTTATAAGATATTCACTGATATCTCTGCCAAAAAAATGTGACCAAGCCTTAAGTGAAGTTAGGTTATGAGAATCATATAGACATCATTTTAATGCTACAGTAATATATTATAGGGATTATCCAAAATAGGAGGACACTAAGACTATGTAAAATCTTCCATTTTCCCAAGTTGCTTATGCAACATCATGTTGTCTTTAACTGATGATCTGATTAGTCATTCCATTCTCTCAGACTGTAGCTGTGAGTCTCTCTCTGCTTATTACTAGACTCCGTGGATTTGTGAGCAGAGCCAGCAGGAAACTTCAAGGTAGTCATTATAAACAGAATGACAGCTAATTTGAGGTTAAACAAAATAAAGCTTGGTTTTCAGAGTTAGTCAAAGTCTGATGTCTAGCGAAATTTTAGCTACAGATTTAGGAGTTGCACTAGCTATATATTTAGGAGAAAATAACTTTAAAGGTGACTGAACAGCCTCTCTATAGTAACAGACAAAAAAGCTTAAATCTGATCTGTTGAAGAGTGGTGACTCTGCCTTTTCATAAATCTCTGCTTCTGAATCAAGCCAGATAAATCTAGAGGATTAAAATTAAAAGGAAGAAACAAATGGATGATTTCTTGTCTGCATGTTGGCTTAGCCAAAGTACCTCTCCTGCACACTTTTTCTTTCCAGAGCTCTGGAAGAGGAATCAGTACCTATAGCCACCCAGCAGAGAGGAAACTGCATACTGACAGACATTTGCGTTGTTACTATCTCTGCAGAGTTTTCAGCTTTTCTTTCTCTTTACAATCCCTGTCCACTCCTTAGGAGATAACAAACCAAAAAGCTTGTCATATCAAAGACAGACATGAAATCAAATCAACTATCAATATATTGACAGTCAATGAGGCAAGGCTTCTAGGAATCCGGACTTTTGGGTACAATAGATACCATCTTTGTATTCTGGTTCACGGTTGCTTTATGAAGCAGTGTTATTTGCAGTTATCAAATGTTGTGATCACCATGGCAACTCCCTACTCACTTTTTCTACTATTTTGCTTGTCAATCTGTTAGAGGTATAGAGTCTTAAGGCACAATCCTGCAAAAGGCTGAGCAATTCTGACATCCTTCTTGCACTCAGAAAGGGAATATTCTCAGCATCTCAACAGAGCACTCAGCCCCTTACACTGGAAGTCATCCTGCACTACTCTATTCAGAAAGCGTCTGTTTCAAGTTCAGTCAGGGTGAGATACAAGTAGTCATTTATACACACAGGCAACTTTGTTATCTACGTTACAGCAGCCCCAGGTGCCCCAATCAGCATGGTGTGAAACATCACTTGGAGATGGTAATTAATTAATTTAACGTAATATTAAAAACAAGGTTGCTAAATTCTGTTTTAAGTCAGTCATTTGTTACTGCAGCATGATGGATGTCATCCTTCCTTCTGCCCATCACTCTGACACGGGAAGAGCAGCGAGGAAGGTGGAGGAGTATTTTGCTCTGATTGCATACTACTTTCTCATTTGTAGCAATTCACAGTCAGAGCACTCTAAACCTGGATTGCATTGTCACAATTTATCTTCTCTGATTTCCTACTTGTAATAGGAAAAAGGAAAAAGGAAGAATATAATGAATGAAATGACATGAAATAAAGCCCTCGGTCCAAATCTGTTCAGTCCAACTCTCACTTTTTGCAGGAGGTAAGCTTCACAAAAGGATGCCTTGCACACCACATCTATGCCAAGCCTCCTCCAGGATCTGTCTACAGGGCAATAAGAGATGTGCACACAGCCTCATGCAACCTGTTAATGCACCACTAACAGTGGTGACTCATGCTTTAGTGCAGGCTCTGCAAGTTCACCTGAAAAATCCTAGGACAACGTGCGATATTCATGAGCAGTCAATAGCAGAACTTATACCTAAGCATGCAAGCTTCTGCACACCTTTGGCTCAGGTAATACCTGAGTGGTTATTGTTGCTTCTCCCCCTTCCATGCTGCATCACTAACAAGCAGAAACTTCTACATGGGAGATTTGTCTACCCAACACATTAAGATAGGACCTCTATTATGTAAATGTAAATACAAATGCAACTCAACTTGCATGTAATTATGTTCTACTCATTTGTTTCACACAATGGTGATGCTGAACTCTCTTCTACCTTATGGATGTTTCTAAAACTAACAGGAGCATCAGGGACTGCAGTGATAGAACAAGGGGTAATGGGTTTAAACTAAACCCATAGAGGGGGAAGTTCAGGATAGACACAAGGAAGTTCTTTACTGTGAGGGTGGTGAGGCACAGGAACAGGTTACCCAAAGAAGTGGTAAATGCTCCATCCCTAGCAGTGCTCAAGGCCAGGTTGGACAGAGTCTTGGGTGACATGGTCTAGTACAAGGCAACCTTACGGTCCTTTCCAACCCAAACCATTCTGTGATTCTATGATTCTATGAAAATGAGGTAATACACAAGCCTATTTTGTTTTAATATAAATCACAAATAGCTCCAAAATACTGAGCAGGTCTTCTTTGAAACTCAAGTTTAGATGTTGTGACATGACATCACTCAGCCATGACTGAAAATTGTAACAGCATTTGTTTGGGAAGTCAATGAAATGCAATATTTGGAGCCTGAATAGGTATGAGAAAAAGCTGTAGCTTTGAAACTTGAGAAGCAATGAGAAATTGGTAGGTTTAACTGTTTATCGAGCTTTCTGAAGAATGTGATCTTACAAATATGGTGTATTTTGGTTCAAACAGATTTTGTTAGGAAAAGTTATATAAGTTAAAACATGCTAGAATTCAACAGCAAGCAGAACATTCGATGTGTTAACGTAATAGAATAAGGAGCTGATGTGTTGCAATACAGGTGAATAATTAAGAACACAGAATCTGTGACATGAATTTAAAATACAGATTTAGGTTTGACGGTGTATCTTTAAAATCACCAGGTGTGACATTGATACCAAAAAGTGCACTTGCCCGGTTCCTAGCAAACAAACATCAAAATGCTGCTTGCAATTCAATAATGCTATGTATCAAGAGAAAAGCTCTGGACACCTTGGCAAGCATCTAACTGAAAGAGGAAATTTCCACTCTGTATTACAAGCTGATCTTGCAACCTTACCCAAAATCATACTTGAAAAACATCTGAAAAGCAGCAATCTACATTATTCACTAGAAAACCCAGCAATCTCATTGCCATTATCTGTATTTCATCAGACTAGTAAAACTGACAACTGTCATTCTTAGTTTCTTTTAATGGAAAGCACAAAAGACAATTAAATGGCACTGTTAGGGCTCAGATTTCAGTCTTTATAGTGATAAAGGCTAGCTACTTGCTGGGTTGTACTAAGAGCACAGTAAGTGGTTTAAGAATCTGCGCATCTGATCATAAAAATAACCCCTTTAGGGTGAAATATCCTCTGACTTGAGGACAATATTTAGAAACCAGATGATATTCCCTCCAAAGTTTATAGTATCTGCGTCAGGTTCCATTGGGGTGCAACAGCTTCTCCTGTGTGATACTCCCACCCATGTCTGTGCTGCGTTTCTCAACTTTCCTGCAGTGAAGTATCCTGAGCAACCTTCATGAGGACAGTTCTCCCCCTTTGTACTCAAAGATGGGGCCCACAGCCCTGTTACAATTTGATGATGGCTTCAGTATGGTTCCAGCACAGACACAAATTTACAGGCTTTTAAAAAGCATATATCTATATTTTAGGAAATAAGAACAACAATAAGGAAAATGTCAAGATCACTAAGTTTGGAAAAACACTATTATGACACACTGCACCCAACCTACTAGGCACCTCCAAGAAGAGTTTCTTATGAAGTAAAAATGGCATTTACCATGTTTTCCCTTATAAGTGTTATTTGAGTGGTTAAAATAATGTCATAGAACAAGACACCTGAATTTTCTTCCTATCGCTTTCTCTGAGTTTGGGTAAATCAGAGTCCTTTTCCCCCCTATCTTGCTAAAATAACAAATCTGAGGGCTTCTCACAAAAATCCATTGCTCAGTGGCTGTTAAAAGTCTCTGAAATGTTCACCTAAAAATTGTTACTGAAAATTTAAGAATTATGGTTATTATGGCAAACACCCACCCATTTACTGTTTAGAAATATGTTTGTCAGGTATTGAGTATGCTTGTATCATTTTAAAATGCTTACTCCATGTGAAAAAAGAACACAGTTATTACACATTCATATGAATATATTAAGTCTTTGAAGAATTACTGGGTGTTTAAGAGGTTTGGATATTGCAGTTTTGCTACTTTATATGGGATCAATTTCTTTGTTCAGCTTAAACTGAGAAATATTTTAGATCTAAGAGCAGACTACATTCCGTGGCAGAACCCCACCCCCATTTTCAGAGGAAAACAGTTTCAAGCTGAATCAGAATACAATACATTAAATCCCAATTCACATCTTCTCCCAGCTAATTATATTGCTACAGATGGAGGGATACAATTTACGGAGCATCTATCCGTGGACAGCAAAATTTTGGACAATGTGGGTGGTGCAACTTTTAAAACACATGCTGTGACTGAAGCAAAGCAAAGAGACTCATCAATAAGAGTTATTTTATGATTGCAAAAAACAAAAGTATTGGATTTCATAGTGCAATTAAATGCACAATGGAACAGTGGAAAGTTGAGTGCAAACTTTGTTTCACATTGGGAACTGGAAAAACAAATGTGTCCTTTAGGCATAATTCTGCTCCTTTTATGTAAGTCAAAGACTAAAGAAACATGTAGAGAAACAAGGTGAGAAGTGCAGATGGTCAAAGAACAGAAAACCCTGTTCACAAACAGTAGCCTTCATTAGAAAATGGACTGTTCTCGGCATCTTTGTCCCTTTTAGTACAGACCACTTGCATATTTCTTACAGCTGCAGCTTTGCCAGGTTCACTCTTCAGCTGGGGAGCTGCTGAAGGTACATGATCAGGTACATACGCAATACTTCCTTCAGTTAACCCCCACTGTTTCGACCTGCTGTGACTCAGGCATCCCACTAAAACTTGAGAGGCAAGGAAAGAAAGAAATACATGTTTAAATATGCTGAAGCACAGTTATTTGGTTTCTAAATCTCCAACTTCTATTAACCAACAATGATACGACTGTATGCTACTAAATGTGTGCCAATGCACCTGATGAGCTGACATGATGTTTTGCAGTAGTGGTATTTTGAGTAATGTTTGCCATGAGTGCATGTATAGTCTCCCTATAAATTTAATTCAAAGATCTAATACACCTGATAGGGGCATGGAGCATACTTTGTGTAACAAAAACTACACGCAAGAGGGGGAAAAGAAAGCCAGAAAAGTGACAATCCCATGAAGCTTGCACTTCACTGCAAGTGAATTTGGTTATGAATCAGGAGAGGGAAAACACACACCTTTCCAACCAACCAGCTAGTGCTTGTGCTAAAGACTTTCTGCTGCTGTTACGTGCTTTATCTGTTACAGGCTTTATGCCTGCTGTGGGAGGACAGATGATATTTGATCTGGCATAAAACTAGGACTCAAGCACAAAGGGTGCCATACCAACACAAATGCAATCACATCTTCTGAATATGCCTGAATCAGCAGCCTGGGCTTACAGGGCATCAGCATTTTACATCGCCTTGCAGGAGGAGGTTGGTCCATTACGCAGAGCCCTACAGATGTCCTATAATGTCAAGCCACAGCCTGTGAGGCTACGTGTGCCACATGTAGCCTCACCATCTTTGCTCAGGGGAGACCCTTAACCTTTCCAAATTCCCATATGAATTAATTCTTCCCTTGCATACTCTTAGGAAATAGGACTTCCACAAATACTACATCTGGGTAGAAAACAAGGACAGCTTAGCTGAAAGGGGGAAGGGTTATGTCATTCATTTGCTTGTAACAGCAATAGGAAACTAACAATATATTTATGCATAATATATCATGCTGAGCCTGTTTCCCATCTGTTTCCATGACAAAAACGCTTCTACATGCCATTTCTGCCTGCCTTCATTCATGCAGCCCTCTGTGAAAGCTTCAGTAAAAGGTTAGTGGATCCCAGAGCAATAAGCCTGTACCTAAAAGCACATCTCTTGTCTCTAGTACCAAGTGGCACCTGATTTTCATGGAGAGATAAGTTCTCACTGTCCCTGCCCTTGAGGTTGTCTTTTGCTAAAGTGCCAGGTTTATGCCTCTTCATCTGCCTCATCCCTCACCACAGTTCAGTCTCCATACCTGTGGATCTCACCCTACTTGGTGCTGAGAAAGAGAACAATCAAGACCTGAAGCACAGAAATTACAGCTGCAAGGAGTACTACTTGTGGTCCTCCTTCTCCCTCACATAGACACTATTTACCTCCCTCACCAGAACAGGATTTGCAGGACTTTTCTCACTGGCTTTTTATCCTGGTCCCATTCTTATCTCGTCTTTTGCCATCCCACAGCTGGATCATCTTGAACGTTCCCCAGTTCCACCCCTTTCTCTGTGAGGCAGCAGAACGGAATCTTTCTGTCCTCTTGAGAAGCCCTTTAGCTGCTGCTGGAGATGGATACAAGCTAAACAAAGATTAAGCTAGTTACTCAATGAGTTTAGTGAGGAAAAAGCAACAATACCAGGATATGCAGCTGACCTGCCATGAAAATCAAACAGTGAATTTCACACAATTGACTGAACAGCTCCTGTCATTAGTTGGCAAACAATTCAGAGTTACGGAGCGATCACAAAATCTGTTCACCAAATCATATCAAGTAGGAACAAATTCATAAACACTGACTGCAAACATTTAATAAAGAGAAGAACAGCCATATCTTTTCCCCAATAAATTGTTTCTCAGTAGAAATTCATGATAATGCAGCTGTAGAAGTAATATAAACCACATAAAAGATGTGAAGATTACCCAAGACCATCCAAGATTATTGTATTAATCAAAGGAGATAAATAAAGATTTATCCAAGACTGTCAGTCTCAGTGCAAAGATTAGTGAAGATACAGAGCTTGAAGTGCTGTGTATACATCTATGGTTACAAGCCTAAAGGGTGAAACTACTCCATATCTGTCCAGAGCACAGTCTTTGAGAAAGAAAATTGTGCTCTCTGCATCTGTTTCCATGGTGGTTGGTTTTCTCTATATGACATTAACACTTAACTTTCTCCCTCCTTGGAGTCCACACATTAAAGTGGCATGATGATAATACATATGAAGTGAAGACCATGCAGCACAATCATTTTTAAGTGTGACAATATATTCAAGAGATTTCAGGTACTTTTATATATTCTAAAGAGGAGAAAAGTAGTTTTTCTTTTTGGATCATTGAACTAGCTAACTGCCATGCCTATAATGCTTCATATATATGTGCTCCATCCTTGGCAGTGTTCAAGACCAGGTTGGACTGAACCTTGGGTGACATGGTTTAGTGTGAGGCATCCCTGTCCATGACAGGGGGTTGGAACTGAATGATCTTGAGGTCCTTTCCAACACAAACCATTCTGTGCTTCTATGATTCTATGACTCTGACTCTATATTGAGGATTTTCTTGAATATAAGGGTACGAAAGTCCCAAATTTCACAAGATCTCAGCAGCTAAACTTAGAAGAAAATATTTTTGAAGACCTCAGTCTACTGGTGTAAGATATTGCTCTGTATATATCTACACCTCTTGACATTTGAAATACGGCCCTGATATAGGTGTTTCTATGAATGGTGTGTACCTTTGAAAAATCAAGATTTTCTCAAGACAGTGGCTAATCCACATCTTAGTACTTAAAATGCTGCTTTTATTGTTTTAAGATGGTAATTAAAAATCAACCAACCAAAAAAGCCCCAAACCTCAAGATCTCATATTTGATATACAAACCTTGAAAATCTTCTGTAACTTACCTTGGGAAGGAGACAAAAAAATGGCTTGAAATAGCCGTGATTTTGTTTTATTGTATTTACAGATGCTTAGGGGTGTGCAACACCTTGTATTCAGTGTAAACATCTGGGATATAGAGTTAAGGACTTCATGGCCCTATATCCTTTATGTGTTAATATGGCTCCTTTTAGCATCTTGCTGTCGTTCATGTGTTCTCAGTGTGTGATGAGGAGGGCTGCAAGCTCCATCAGGGCTGTCTCATGGAGCAGAGACAGTCTGGAAGCATGAAATTTGGAAGAAACTGAAGGAGGTGGGAGAGAAAGCTGAAGGACATAGAAGAGGTTGGTATGCTGGAAATGGCTAGAGGTTGATGTTACCTCCTTGACTGGCTACTCCAGTCTGACTGCTCTGACTATGAGGGCTTCACATGAGTCCTAAACTGCAGGGTAGACAAAGAACCAATATGAGAACAGGCACAGATCTGCATTGTCCCTCAGTGCACTTTTTATCTAGGAAGAGATCAGATAAATCAGATTAAATGCTAGAACTATTCCTCTTTTAATTCCAAATCACACTCTCACACATCTTCAGCTTTCTCAGCATGACACAAATTGTTGCCTATCATCTCATGTGCATGGATGAGAAATTGCTTGTTGGGACATTGTAAAGTGCCTTAAGACCCCCGGCTGAAAGGCTGCGCAGAAATGCAAATCATGTTTACCATTCTCTCGAACATTGCAATGTAATCAGCGCACAAATGCAGACAGGGACAAAAGACTTGTATCAACCAATAAATCCTTTCTTAAAGAACCTCTATATCAACATCTGAAATGAAAGTAAAAAGGTAAAACTCTTGGTCAAGAAACACTAGTGGAAACAAGTGATAAACAACAGCATGAGTGGATCTGAATGACTCTATCAGGTACACTGAAAATAGCACTAATGAAACCCAGCAACATACATAAACATGTTGGTTCTAGTTATATCTCTATTTAAAATCAAAAGAAAAGCATTGAATCTAATGCATTCTAGCAAGAGACCAGCTTCTAGCATCAGTTTTCTGAAAGACCTGCTTCTGCTGAATTGGTTTGTATCAGGATGCAATTGTGCCACTTCTACTCTGCACTTTTTAGGCCACACCTGAAATAGTGTGTTCAGATTTAACATGCCTCCAGGACAAAAGAGACATTAAGAAATTGGAAAGACTCCAGAGAAGGGCCATGAAAATGGTTAGAAGCTGGGGAACCTTGATGAAGAAAGGCTGAAGGAATTGACTTTGTTCAGACCAGAGGAAAGGAGGCTTGGGGACATCTAATTACTGTCTTCTAATAGCTGAAAGTTTGTTACTGAAAAGATGGATGTGCTCTCTTCAAGAGATGAACTATGAGAGGTCAAGAGGTAAAGGACATGACTTATGTCCTAAGTCAGGAAATTTCATCTAGATATAAGAAAGAAAAGTCATCACCTTGAGAACAATTAAACATTGGAAGAAGTCATCCTGAGAAGCAGTGGAATTGTCCTTGCTGGAAATAATCAAGACTTGGCCTGACAGATCCTTCTGTTAAACTAATCTAAGTCCCTGCTTTAGCCACAGAGATGGCCCAGATGATGTCCCTTCCAGAACAACCTTCACTTGATTCTGTGGTTTATAACTATGCTAAAACAAAAAAAAAGAATCATAGAATTGTGGAATGAGTTGGGTTGGAACAGATCTTAATTATCTAGTTCCAGCCTCCTTCCACGTGCAGGGATGCCTTCCGCTTGGACAAACCTGGCCTTGAACACTGCCAGGGATGAGGCTGCCACAGCTTCTCTGGGTACACTGTGCCAGAGCCTCAGCACCCTCGCAGGGAAGAACTTATGCCTCAGGGCTCATCTCAGTTTCCCTTCTGTCAGGTTAAAGCCATTCCCCCTTGTCTTGTCCCTACAGGCCCTTGTCCAAAGCTGCTCTCCAGGTTTCCTGCAGCCTGTTTGGACACTGGAACTGCTCTAAGGTCTCCCCTTAAGGAGCTTTCTATTCTCCAGGCTGACCCAGCCCAGCTCTCTCAGCCTGGCTCCAGAGCAGAGCTGCTCCAGCCCTGGCAGCATCTTTGTGGCCTCCTCTGGACCTGCTCCAACATGTCCACGTCCCTCACATTTTGAGGGCTCCACATAAGCTAGATGCAGCTGCAGGGGGGATTCTCACAAGAGTGGAAGAGGGGGAGAATCCCCTCCCTCAACCTGCTGGTCATGCTCCTTTTGAAGCATGTCAAGGTCTCTCCGGATCCCATCCCTTCCCTACAGCACCACACCACACAGTTTGGAGTCACTGGCAGACTTGCTGAAGGTGTGCTCAATCCCAGTGACAACCCATGTCACTGAAAAAGATGTTAAACCAGCTTTGCTCCCAATACTAACCCCTTAGGAACACCGTTTATCACTGGTCTCCACTTGGACATTGAGCCATTGACCACAACTCTTTGAGTGCAGCCATTCACCTATTCCTTATTCACTGAGTGGTCCGTCCATCAGATCTATCTCTCCAATTCAGAGATAAGAATGTTGTGCATTTGATAGTGTAATGAGTAAAAATCATTCTTTCATGATTTAGGGCATACTTTCCCTGTATTTCAAAAGCAGTCTATTAATTATCTAATATTTCATATTTCAATAGAAGAGCAAGCCTGAATAATTTAAAAGGGATTTCAGGAAAAAAATTATTATTAAAATGTCCATTCATCTATCACCAAACCCCAACCTTCTTCTTATTTTCTCTTGAGAGCCACTGTGATTCAGACCCTATTTTTCTAACTTTCTCTATGCATTACACACCTTAACAGGACTGGAAATTTTATTGCCACTGTCACTGTGAGTAAAAAGAAATACCCAAGACTGATCTTTAGAGAATACCGAACCAGATGCTAATCCATTAAAATAAACATTTCTAAGGCATAATGACACAACAAACAGCACCAGAAGACATCTGTACTGTCGGTAATTCTGTGTGCTTTTAATTTTGCAACTAATGTTTTGAGACAATTTAGTCAAATACCTTTGAGAGGTGTGAGGAAACAGCATAAAGTTCCTTACATGCATCAAGGGTAAAAGTATTCCCAGACCTAATGTGTGGAGCAAATCCCTCTCTTCTCTACATGCGATTTTTTTTATATACAGGGAAAATACGTTTTCAGCATGTTAAACCAGAACTGTCACACAAGAATCAGCCTGTAGTGCTAGAATAATCACCTTTATATGGGTGAAAAGTTCTCACTTTCTCCATAAGTCAGTGAAAAAGTTAAAGGAACGTCGAGCATCATTCCCAACAGACGTCTGCAGGGAAAGGACAGTTCTTGCAGGTTTCCTTTTACAGCCCATATAATTGACAATACCCATTCCGGGGCTGCATATAGGAATCCTCTTTTTACACCTGTCAGCAGTGTTGATGCCACATTGTATCAGACTGCAGTCTATGGGAAAGGTACAATTCATCCTTTGGGAGCTGCCAGTTATCAAGTGGCTTTTCTCAAGTCCTTCATTTCCCAGAAAGCTGTGGTCTAAAGAAACAACTGAAATCACAAGTCACAGATTTCACTTCTGTTAACATCGTTTATATAGCTTTGGCAGTTTAGAGAGGCTTGATGCTTCTCTTTTGTGAGTGTAAGCAGAAATTGCCTTCATATGTACTTGAGAACGTGGTACAGAACATGAGTTGTGCCCATTTTCTACTCATTAGTGATATGAAGGCAGACTGGTTTTTGTGAATTATTCAATCGTCTTCTATTCAGGAGGCAAATATCCCATTAAACTTAAATGCTAAGCTGAATAACAGAATAGAGATTGGGATTTAAATTTTAAATACTGCAAAGACCCTTTCCACCATCATCTGTTAAAATATACCTGATTTACATATCCAAAGGCCCATGCTTTAATCTGGATTTCACCCTAGAACAGCAGTACTTCCCAGCTGTCATTATTATCTATATATTTCACCTTGTCTAGTCTGTCAGGTTCTTAATATAGCTCCAAAGTTATTAGAGCAAATCAGTTAATGAGAATAAACACTACTGAACAAAAGCTAGTGTGAACAACTTAGTTACTTGCTATGCAGTGTAACATAGAAACCTTTTTAAAATTCTTATTTCTGAGTTAATGACATTGATTCTTTCCTTTTGCTTAACCCAGATATTAAAAAGTCAATAATAGAACCTGCATTAAAAATAAGAAGTCCTGTATTTGCTAAAACCTCTGAAGTCATCTGACCTATGTGTCAGACATTCTCAGACACTCATAGTTTCCGAGTATATAACTTTCATATTATCAGTGATTCACAAACAACTACATGGAAGCAGCAGCTTAGTTTATTATTAATATGAACACAGGGACCGCTGAGCTGAATCAGAGGGGCAGTCTGTCATGTAACTGCTTTAACATAACGAGAGAGACATCCGAAAGGGAAGGCAGCTGCTGTCTCTCCCAAATCTCCCCAGAGTTTCACAGCATTAGAGCTGTTCTTTAAGCTCCAGCTCTGTATTCCCTGATTACATGAAAATGTCAATTCTAATAAAATCATTGTCCATTTTTAGCCCTCATTACAATGAGCTTGCTGGTTTGTTCGTAAGTGGGAGCTGCATTTCCACCTCTCCATATACCATCTTTCACGGCTGCTGCCTGATGGTCCTGGTATCATTACAGGGATATGCTGTATAACTTGACAGATTAGACAAGGTGAAATATACAGGTAATAACGACAGATCCCCCCTTTCTCTTCAGATAAATGTGGGGTCTCTCACCACAGAACCTTTCACTTTCTCCTCCACATTCAGACACCCACTAAGTCCTCCAACTGCCCCTGGTCCTCCTTCAGAGATCCACATTGACAAGCACCAACATCACCCTGCAACAGATTTGTAATAGTTCTCGTTTTTTTAAACAATATAATGAATTTTTGGCTCTTGGCTAGTGTTTTTACTGCTGTAAATAAGTGAAAAGGGGCACAAATAGACCACAAAAGGTGTGGTCTAAATTGCCCCACTATAGGGTTGAGTTTGCTGTACAGTTATTGTTAATGTCATGGAGTACCTAAAGGAAGCACAATAAACACTTTCCAATACAGTGGATGATATAGGCAATTTAAAATTCAATCTCATCAACATATGTTCCATTCTACATGGATTAATTTGTGCAAACTGACAACTGTGTTAATCTCCAAAGAGAAATGCAGAGCACTAGAAAAATCTGATCTGAAATTGTTAACAACTTGGAAGTCATACAAACACTGCAGAAAGTAGAGCCACAATGCAAGCGCACAGGTTTTCCAAACACATCCTCAATTCTGAGCCTGTCCTCTGACACAACCTCACCTTCAGAAGTCTGAAGCATTCTAAAACCAATCTGCATTACAATTACTTAGCACTGCTAAAAAAAAAAGTCTACTGAACCCAGAACATCCAAAATTAAACATGTTTTTTTCTAAATGTAGCTCATATTATCTCCTTGGGATATAGGCAGGTCCTGAAAAAATAACTTTCTTGACTTGCTCTAAACAGCATTTGCTGGGGACCTTAGGCATGTTCGCTTTACAACAGTTGAATTCCACTGGAGTTAATGTTACTGCTCTTGGTACAGTTATCACTGGACTCCTGGGGTTTAGCGTCATGGAGAATCAAGTCTGCAGTCCAATAAGCCCTTTCTCCTTTACCTTTATTTAAGCAAGAACAGAATAAAACCAAGCAGGATGAATAAATAAAAGTTTAAACACCAGATGTCCCCACTAATGTTTTTCCCTGGCTGATGGGCTGTTGGAATCCCAGGAGACTGACTGTCATCAAGATGGAGAAAGTCTTATTCTACCCCTGGGGAATAATTCCATGCACTTAATGCCAGAGCAGACATTGCTCCATCACTCCCCAACACAGGGAACAGAAGCAGGCTTTGCAGCCACACATTTTAGGAGTTCAACAGAGCTTTTGTGGGACAGCAGAACAGTTCTTTCTGCTTCACAAGGTCCCTATATATCTACCCTGAGTTTCGAGGGATGTGTAAAGTCAAGTCAAAAATATTATCCCATCAGTCCTTTGCCTGACATTCTGTGTCCATTTTAGGAGCATGCTGACATCTTGCATTTCCAAAGCATACCATATTCTTCAAAGTTCAGCTCTCATTTCATCCCCCATGTAGTTCAAGACTTTGCCTATAAAGATTAAGCTTACAGAGTACAAAAAAGTCAGATTCACTCATCGTTCCAAGCTTTGCTACTGTGGCTAAAAAACAGCACTCCTGAGAGGTATTAATAACAGTCATCTCATCACATGACATCCCTGGTATTTATGTATGCAACTAGATTCCTCATATGGGTAGATTTCAGTCTCATTTCTTATTATTCTATATGCTGTAGGATATATGAACACAGCTCTGAAAGGTAAAACATTTAACAGCAAAATCTGCAGTAGAAACACTTCTCTTTTTAGTATTTTTTTGGCTTGGTTTCTTCCCTTCCTTATTTTCATTGTTTGGGATTTATTGATGGCACAATAAATCCCACATTGCTCAGTGGCAATAATCAAGAAGGTTGCAACCTGAAAAGTAAGTGCCTAGTACATAATTCTTGACTTTTTCTTTACATGTTGCTATCTATGTTGCTGTTTTTTTTAATGGCTTTTAATTTTATGGCTTTAGTGGCTTAAATCTGCTTTTTTTAACACTAGGCGCAGATCAATTGAAGACGATTATGATGAAAATGGTAAAAACAATAGAATAAAATCCACCATTTGTAACACTGATCAACACTTTCCTGCTTGCTACAAGCAGAATTAGAAACCAGCAATGTATTTCATTGGAATCCAATGCCTGTGAAAACTAAAAAACCCAAGTTACTATAGTCAGCACGAAACAGGAGAAATCCCATTAGTGCTCACTCTGCTCAATGCACCCAGATTGAGTACTAACACATAAAGATATCAATTCATGAAAAGACTTATTGCCCCATGTTCAAAATTCACTAGTAAGGCTCTTATTCCCTGACACACTCACCTTCTCCTCCATGCTCTTTATGTCTTTATGTGATTTCAAACTTGCCTGTTGTTCCATAGGAGCAGTGCACAGATTTAATCTGCAGCCTAACATTTACAGTATAAAAACCACCTCTTGCTAAACTTTACTTGAACAGAAAAACCCCATAAAACAATGTCCCCAGTATCTTATAAGTCAGTATCATTTCTGCCTTGATTTGTTATTTCCTCACTGTGTGAAGAAAAGACAGAAAAAAAGAGATAACAAAAGAAAACTTTACATGTTTTCCCTTTCAAAACCAACTGACTTTCACAGCAAATCATAATAGCTTGTCTTCCCACTTGTAACTCACCTTTTCTGACAGGTGTATTGCAAGTTAATGAAACAGAGGAAAACTGAAGTTACATTACATTATTTATTATTGTAAAGGTGCTAGGACAGGTTCTGGTAGCCACAAATATGGCAATTTATTTTTCCTTCAGACCATAAACCACATTGTGGTTTTCTCCTCCTCATTTACTCTCTGAGTATATTTATCTACTCATAAAAGTCAACAAATAGGTTATGTGCTATAAAACACATTTGGAGGAACTCCTGCTCAAGGAAAAGTTTTAGCAATAGACAGAAATCCTCATCATCTAACTTCAAGATCAACTCAGTTGTTAATCAATTACATATTGATGGGTAACTGCTGACTGCTGCCACCTCTGCTGGAAGTGAAGGGATAAATAATTTCCTAGTGCTTTCTAGAATTTGTTGCTAGATGATTTTCATTTTATGTGGATCATGGCTTGAATATTTATCATGAAAACATTAAGGATCTTTTAAACAACAAACTATTTCATAGTTAAGTTGCACTAGCAAGGCTTATTCAACTGAGGCAACCAAGCAAAATTCATAGATTTCTTTTGCTACTGACAAACATATTATCTTGTCAGGGGTCACAGTGTGACCAAGTATTACAGCATTTGACATCTGCCAAAAGTAAGTTCCACTGTCAGGTGGTTGTAACCATTGAATAAAAACTGACTTGAGCTTGTTGCCCAAGCTACATAATCAGAGAATATAATATCTGATAGTAGCAGCTCCCAGCTGAAAGAATATTGTTGTCCCATCTGACATGTCAGTGACACACAAGTTTTAATGCCCTTGTATCTTCCAGCACACAAGCATGAAAGCTGCCATTTTTACCTACAGGAGTGGGAGCAATACCTAACTAAAGCTCAGATGGTAGATCTGGTAGTGTGAGGAAGAACTCAGAGCTCCTGGCTTTAAGACTTGCTTACTGATAGTACCATCTAATGGAGAACAGTTAAATACCAGCACAACAAGCAATGCCCCATATGCCATTAGTGATATCTTATGGAATGATATGTGAACTGCAAATGCATTGTTGTAGAGAAGAGGGTACCAAGCCTTGCTTGTAATCATTCTTCAAATAATACCAAAGAAAAAGATGCATAATTTGAAATAGCAAAGAGCTGCTGGCATTCCTACAGGACCCTTCTTACTCAAAGAACAAACTTGTGTAGTGCCTCCAAGTGAACGTTAAAAACCACTCACCATCAAACTAGTCCTAATAGCATGGGTAAGAGTAAGGGTAAGCAATGCAGATATCTTTAAGAATCCTGCCGAGAAAGTTTCAAAGAGTTCTTGCTCATGGTGTTTCTAAACTGGAAATAGACAGAAACTACAGCTGAGATAGATGAGCACAGGACCACAGAATATGAAGTGATGCGCTCTGGTGAGAAGGAAACACATGGATTAAGAAATCCGCTTAACATTGCAGGCACAATGTATGAGGATTCCTTGAGAAAGCAAATTTTAGATAGCTCCTCTAACGACCAGTGTTACACAAAGACGATCCTCAGTGACCTGACAGGCATTTGCTCAGGAGGGCACAATGCATGTTGACTCACACAGCTGGGACTACCCCAGAGCTTTTGTGAGTCCTGGGGGGATGCATATAGCATAACCATTTACGGGGGGGGGGGGCATGGATGCATATGTTAGTTAGGTTGTAGGAGGGCCGATAACTGGAAAGAGTGTACGGAGATGATAGAACCAACCAGGTTGGAAATTACCTCTGAGATCATCAAGTCCAGCCACTACCCCAGCACTGCCAAGTCCACCACTAAACCATGTCACTGAGGGCCTCATCTATATGGTTTGTGAACACTTCCAGGCACCTCCTCACTACCACCTCCTTTCAAGCAGGTGTAGAGAGCAACAAGGTCCCCCCTGAGCCTTTTCTTCTCCAGACTAAATGCCCCCCAGGTCCCTCAGCTGTTCCCATTCACACTGTGCTCCAGGACCTGCACCAGCTCCATTGCCTTCTCTGGTCCCGCTCCAACACCTCAATGTCTCTCTTGTAGTGAGGGGCCCAGAACACAGGATTTGAGGTGCAGCCTCACCAGTCCCCAGCGCTGGTGCATTAGACAGATAGAAACTTCACGATAAGGCACTTTCTCACTAAAGCTCACCATTCCTCTTCAAATGCATCACAATATCAGGGCAACACAGGAATTTGTTGACAAAATGAAGACTTATAAGCAAGCCCCCAGAGCACTGGGCTGGTGATGCACTGCTGCATCCTTGTGCTGGCCCCTAAATGCACTCTTGAGGCAACAGCAGGGAATAGTAGTGTAGAGAGAAAACTTACAGATATGGGTAGGTTGCCTGAAGGTGAAAAGCACTACTCAAAACAAGAACAGAATACACCCCAGCTGCTGTTTTTAACTGGATAAAGTGGGAGTGAGCTACGTTTTCTACCTAGCACGGCTCTTTTCTAAGGCAAATTTTGCAGTGTCAATAAGTACAAAGCTCTTCCAAAACACAGGTTTTCAAAGGAAAAATGAAAGATTCTTTGCAAGAACTAAGGGGCTGCAATCTTCTCGGGGGATGATATGATTCTATGATATGTAGATGTTTTTAGATTTCATATCATAATGAATAAATGCCATCCCTCTTTGCCATGCAGCTATTTTTGAATCCTAATAAATTATTTGAGTGATAACCAGCAGCTATACTTGTTGAGAAATCAACGCATTTGACAAGATTCTATTTTAATATTTATGAATTTAAGCTTCATAGAAACACTGAAGTGTGATAAATATCAGCAAAAGTTGGGTTTCTTTTCTGATGGCTGAAACTGAGATTAGAATAATGTTTTGGATTGTGGTTTACTCATTACATTTCAAAGGCAGAGACAACAAAAAGTCTAAACTGCTCTCCTTCCTCTCAGGCCTGCAGCAGTAATGAATAATTTATGGGAAACTTTCCCAAACTGAGAACCACCAAACTTTTAGTTTTTAAAACATTTGCCTTTTTTCCTGTTTTCCACTAGACACCTATGCAAAAGAATTACAAGTAAGATTTAAAGGGATGGTTAAACAATGAAGGCAGTAAGTAGACTGTGATGTACCAAAATCCAAGTTTTCACACTTCAAATGTATTATATTAAATAATACAATGAATAATAATACTTGAAATACATTTTTATTATTTAATATAATACTTTTCAATAATACTTGAAATGTATTAAATAATGAGAAAAGAAAATGTTTCTAAGATTTTTAACAAGATTTTGAGGGAATCCACTGGAAATGGTCATAACTTTCATTATGATACGCTTTGAGAAAGCTCAAAAGACACTTTAGCTGCTCTCGCTAGTCTTGTGCCCATACCATGATCCCTCAGAGGCATATCCAACTGTCTCTCAGTCTCTGCCACCGGGATTATTAAATGAACAGTTAAAATGAAACAAAAAAAGAAAAAAAACCCAAATCCACTTTTAATTGCATTGTCATTTTGCCTTTTTATAGCAATGGCTCATGAGCAACAGTGTGCAAATATATCACTCCACACAGGGCTTGTGGGTGTCCCACCTCTCACAGCAGCAGAATACTAATGCTTCCCAAAAGTGGTTATTATATATTTATGGAAAAGACAGATAATGGGACGAATCAATTTATTCAACTGCATTGTCTTCAAAACAATCAGCTTAAGCCTGAATTTTGCAGTGCAGCTCTTCTGATCAGGCCACTCTGATCTGTGTCTATCAAGACTGAGCCAGGGTGTGCTCTGTAAGTCAGTGGGTGCCTCCTTGCACACGGGCAATGGGTAAAACCACTATAACTCCAAACCAGGCTGGCAGCAAACTGCCTCCAGGTGGTCTGGAAGCTGCCTGAATTTCCACAGTGTGATTCACCACCTTCTGCTTCCAAAAAATCCTACCAGAGCAGGAACTCCAGCTGGCTTAGATTTACCAACAAAAAACTTGAGGTCCATAATCATAGAATCATAGAATAGTTTGGGCTGGAAAGGACCTTAAGAACATCCAGCTCCAGCCCCTGCCGTGGGCAGGGGCACCTCACAGTAGACCATGTCACCCAAGACTCCATCCAAACTGGTCTTGAACACTGCCAGCGATGGAGCATTCACAACATCTTTGGGCAACCCTTTCCAGTGCCTCACCACCCTCACAGTAAACAACTTCTTTCTATCTAACATGCACAAAAGATGATGGTTGTAGTGATGGGAATAGTTTCTGAACAAATGAAGCTGGGTTTTTTGTTTCCCACATTTAGCTGACTAACGAAAACAGGACCATATCTGAGGTGTGATGATGCAGCACTCAGTGAAGTAAATAGTAAGACTCTCTACTCTTGCCTTGTAAAAACTGATTTTTAAAGATTTTATAAATGTTGTTAGAAATATGCCCTTATAAATGGAATGTTTCACATGAAACATGTTCACAAAGGCTTCCTGTTATATTCTGCTTATCAATTTTTATACTGAAGCTAACTGGTATAACCTTAACCCAAGGAATACAAAGGCAATAGTTAATACTTCTCTTATCAGATTCTTCCCAATATTTTATTTAAAGTTCATTTTCCTAAATAAATCTGCATGTGGTATTGATGAAATAAACCTTTTAATCCAACAATGCAAAATGTCAGCACTACTGTGAGGATTCACTGTTTACAAACTATTAAAGCTAAATACAATGCCTAGTGTTTCTATAGAACTACCATCACTAGAAATATTGTGGGTCTGTAACATCAAGACCTTTATTTCTTTAAACAAAAAACACTTGCTTTTCATACTTTAGTGTTTCATTTTAGACAACTCTTTATATACTTATTATCTTAAACTTCTGGCTTCTGAGTACCCATTATACACTCTCAGCTAAGTCAAGCTGGCTAATTTTGATAGCAAATTAATAAAAATTAATAAAAGTGCTAAGCTGCCTTCTTCATTTAAAACTACAACCAGGACTGACCCAAAATGTCAGTTTAACAGCACCCACAAATGAATCCTGTTTGGATATCTTCCTTTCCGAATATTCTTTATATTAAAAATTAACTTGGAAGGTAAAATAAATGCAGCAGGAAATAAACACCCTTCAGAATGAAAAAGTAGCGTTTATCCAACAAACAACTTTTACTCAGGCAAGAGAAGCATGGTGTGACTGAGGAAAGGAGGAGAAAAAAGGAGAATGATTAAATGATTTAGACCACAGTAATCTGTAATCTGATTTCCACTCACTTCCGTTTGCACAGGCTACAATCTTTCTTCTTGCCATAGCTCCAGAAAGGCTATTCTTTGAAAAAAAAAAAAATGTAATTTTGGTTATAAAATATTTTTTAGGCAGAAATACACTGGGTTATTCATTGCTCAGTGCATTTGCACAGTTCTTACAGGGTACAGTAAGCTCACCAGTCAAAGGCCATTAATTGGTAGGTTATAATACAAGCTACTTTTTTAAATATAATGGAATGCAAAAATATTTCTATTCTACTGCTACATTTAAAAATGGTAACTGGTCCTTCAACCAGCGTGTGTTACAGTACTGAACAGTCAGTCCAGTTCTGTTTAACTTCCAATAAAGCTTACTCTTAAGAAAGGTAGGGATGTTAGTGCTGCAGTGTCTCCACAAATCAGAGGAAATTAAAGAAATCTAATGTTTTTTTTTCACATGAACAGAGATAATTTCCAAACTTCCTACAAAATCCTGAGGGAATCTCAGCCTGATTTCTCCTTGCTCTTCCACTCTATCCTCCTTCTAAGGACATAATTGCCGGGTGCTCTGAAGAGTAGGTTTCTCTTGGTAGTATTGACCTCAGAGCAAATACACATGAATAGCTGGCTTGAAAGGACAAATTTTATCTAAAGAGACATTCTGAAGTGATCATCCCATGCAGAAGAATGAAACTGTTGACCTTCAGCAATACATTCTTAAAAGAGCAAGTTTGGTTCTTTCTGCCACCTAACTCAACTGTTGGCCAATGAATCCTCCATCTCTTCCCATCCAAACTCTGGATCTCAGATTTAGATTTTTGTATGGCTTGCAGTGAATTTAAGCCTGCACACTTATTTTTCTGCAACTTCTGTTTTCTTTCATAGTCTCATGCATGAGTTTCTGCTGTCCCACAAGTTGCTGAAGAACATAGATTAGGCTTCAACCAGCTGGAGTCTCCTGCAGCAGCTGATGTTTAATTAAGTACTCTGTTCTCCTCACTGCAGCTCAGGCAAGTTTTTCCTACCCATATGGAGGGAAATAACATCCACACATGGGATATAGTATACAGGGAAAATTGTTGATGCAAGATGTAATTTATGTTGATATTTAACTCTTTAGTATTGATTTTTGAAGGCTGAAGGCTGGGCATATTCAGAAAAGGATCCACACGCAGGGAATGCATTTCTTGGTTTGTTTTACAAAAGCCTAAATTTGACAATTCTGTGTCAATCCATCAGTTTATTTGCCTGTCTCCATGACCAGTAGGTGCAGATTAAGACAGATGTCTTGATGTTGTAAGCTCAGTTTTCTGAGTGGCCTTTATCCACACTCCAAGAATTCCATTGGTTGCCAGTTTACGGCACTTTGAAAGGTAATACTGAAGTAGCCTGTTAGAGAAGAGATGTACCTTCAAACTACCAGTAGTGTTATCCCTGTCTGGTATTCTTGCTTTACGCTATGGCTAAACCAGAGCTTTCTAATTCACTTCCTTAAGAATGAGTATGGTGATTCCAAACTATTCTGAGAATGTCTTAGTGACACAATACATCTGCTCACTCTGACCTACAAACCATAACATCTCCATTACAAGGCAGCCATGCAACTGGCCCATTACTGCTCCCCTACTCGTGGCCTCTGAAGGACTGGGCAGATACCACCAAGGATGCTTACTGAAACCAGTGGGATTCATTGTGCTGTTTTATGTGCAAAATTTGGATCATGCCATGTTTTTGATCAAAGGACTTCTGTCACAACAAAAAGGCTGTGGAATTGAGATGGAAATGTTTCAACTTTTTGTTTTCTTTAAGTCAACTTAAATATCGCATAGTATTCTAGACATCATAATGTTTGCAATGAGTTTCTGTAATAGGTATCTTGCAACACTTGCAAGCACCTTCCCAAGCTCTTCCTAGCTCTTATTAAAGCTAACCAGGGTGAGCTGTGAATTACCATCAGGCCTCCATCCTGGATCAAGGCACCAACATGTAACCTGCTGAGAAATCACTGCTGAACAGCTCAGAATTCACACTCCCTACCTCAGGATGTACCACAGGGGGACAGGATCTTTCCTGCAGTCCTGCTACTGTTAAGAGCGCAAGGAGTGAAACAAAGAATCAAATACAAGCATATTGAGCTCTTGTGCTTAGTACAAGTACTATAGGTTTTCAGTGTTTTAAACTCACCACCGATCTTGGTGAACAGTGTATTGAACAGCAATATTGAATTTCCAGCTCTGCTCTGGCAGGAGAGATAAAATAAATAATACAATCTGGGGCACAAAGGTGTTATGATATTAGAAATGGGCAATGCAAGAAAGTAGAGTGAATTAGAAGGGTTTGTTGTCTATTTGCAGAGAAATTACAGATGCCAGATAATGTAGACTGTTTGCATATGGGATGTCCAAGTATGGTCATAACAACTGCCATTGCAGCTTGACTTGGAAACGGACAGCAAAAGAGAATAAAACTTGACTAAATGAGATGAAGGAACAGGGTAAATTGTTTTATGGGATCTCTCATGTAGCAAAATTTCTAAAGGTAATCAAATGAAAACCCTGTGTCTGGGATGCTGCTATCCTTTGAGTAGAAATGTACAGCAAGTAAACCATTCCAGACCAAATTTCAGTGCTAGGAGAATGAGCTACAAGGGATGACCTTTCTGGTTTTCAAACCCTTGAGCTTTTCCACTTCCTGACAATGCATCACTGCACCTCAGGAGAGTGTTTCAAGGCTTTAGAGAGACAGAATAATCCTCCTGGCTCCCAGAACTCATTCCCCCGGCAACATTGCAAAGAATAATTCCACCTCCAGGTTTCCTGACAGCAGCACAGGAGCTTACTGCCTTTTCCTTCTCCATCCTCTCACATGTTATTGCTCCTTCAGTAATGCTGACTCAATCGTTTTTGTGCTAAACTAATTTTGTTAAATCTTTGGGTTACATAAACCCTTCCTCACCTACTCCCCCCCTTTTTTTGTGTTTTCAGCTGTGAACTTCTCACTGACCTGATGCATCAGTAACTGAATGGGGTAATAAGCTATGGTGTATATGGGGGGGGGACAAGAAGGGATAGTGGTGGCTGAGGACAGTAAAGAACAGGAACCTCCATCCTACTTCACCATTATGTTGCCACTGTGAAATCATGTTTTCTTTTTGAAATGCATCCTCCTCTGAGTAAAACAGATGAGTAGAATATATTCATTTCGTTTTGAGCAGCCTGAGTATGCAGATGGCACAAGGAGAAGTTGCAGGCACCTGCCTGATGAAACATTAGGTGGTACTGAGACAGTCCTGAGCTGTTCAACGCTGCAGAGATATTCCTGCCTGCTTTAGTGAGCTTGCTCCAGCTACCTCAGCAACAAAGAAGATCATTAAAATAAAGGAGGTTTAAGTACAGTCAGTCTATTTTAGAACGTACAGCTCTATTCCATCAAAATTCAGTGCGGCGAGAAGGTGGAGGCACAGCTGCTACGTTACAAGTGAATCCCAGGAACACTTCTGCTATTTACAGAATATCTACTCTAGAGCATGACAGAAGTGAGTAAGGTGGGATAATTCACTGATATAGTACAATGCTAAAAACTGAATCAGTCAGGGACAGACCATTTAATGCACTATTTGCATTACCTAAACCATGTATTTGTATTATGACAGACATGATGCTATGAAAGATGACTGGACAGGGTTATTGTATGATCGCTGAAAAAAAAAGACAATCCTGGTCATATAAGAAGAGAATAAAATGGCTGGATACAGGTAGGTGGGGGGTACAGAATTAAGAAGGACCTCTAGTCAGCTGGACAGGCTGCAGGCGTTGTGTACCTTGTACATTTAATCTTTTGTCTTGTTCTTTTTACAACAAAAAGGTTGTAAACATGACACTTAAGGAAGAATAATAAAATACCCCAGTAACGGGTATGAAAACATATCTAAATCAATCAGGTCAGTTAGAGCTGCTCTATAAAATTTTGTTAAAAACTACAGAAATTGCTTGGCTTTTTCACTTGAAAGAAAATGTTTTTTCTAACCATGTAGTTGATCAGTACTAAACACAAGATATGAGTCTAGAGAGATCTTTGGTCTTTCCTATTGTGGTCACTTGCTTGAATGTTCTCAGAAATCCATAAATTAAAAACATTAAAATATTCCTTTCTCATACTAAAGATTAACTACAGCATTTTTTATAATGTTTTTTATCTACTATCTTTAAATTAGCCTGGAAAGAGAAGCATAACTTTTCTTGGCCGATCTTATGCCTTTATTCCCTAAGAAAAACCTCCAAGGCCTTTCCACATTCAGTGTCCAAAATCATTCTTTCATAAATATCTTTGACCAGGCTGCAAAATTAGGGGAAAAAGAAGATAAATGTCCACATTTTCTAAATGAGCTGCTGGCAAAGCCAATTATTAGGTTTATAACTGGTTATGGTGAATAATTGACTTAGTGAAATACTATCCAGTAAAAAGGAACTATTGTCAGCTGATATCTTCTGCAGCCAGTGCTGGTATTTACGAGACGGGAATGCAGGTCCCATCTTAGATGACAATTTCTGTTCTTGTTTTGTGTTTTACTGAGACTTTAAATTAGAATCCCCTCCTTTATCCTGCCACATCTGAAGATAAATCATTCCATATTACCATTCCTGCAAGCGTCCTTCCTGTTTTGAAGTATTTCTCAGCTGTTTTCTGCTCTTGAACCATATTTGTATGCTTCCCTATACTTGTTTTTAATCTTTTCACCAAATGTTTTGTTTGTTGGGATGAATTTTGTATAATCGAAAATCCCTTCACTGTTTACTTTCTTCTGTCTCTCATGTCCAGGCACTTCATTCTTTCCCCTACATGTGTTGATTTAGTACACGATCCAGAGATTTCCATATCCCAAATGTCACCATCCAAGTCAGCCGGCTAGTACTTACACAGAATTGTTCCATTCAGAAAAATCTGCATATCGTGAACAGTTATACAAAATGTAGTCTCTCATTAGCATTTTACTTAAGAGGTTACTTTGTCCTTTGTAACAGAGATTTTCCCTTTCTTACTTATTATTTCGGTGACTACAAGCTGAAGATTTTGGATGTTCCACAAAATTTGGTACCTAATATTTTAAGTAATCACTGATAAATCTCTCCATCTTTCAAAGAAATTTCTTTCTGATTTTAAAATATATACCCAATTGGTCTATTTTTTTTTTACATCTGTAAGGATAAACTTTGATAGTTTTGGAGTTGCATAACCTTTTACTTTCTTTTATTTCCTATTGATTCTGCTTGGATGCTCATTTCCTTCTGTTTTTTCACACATGGAAAATTAACATTCAGTTCTACTGCTCATTCTTTTTATTATTATAGGAAAAAACAGTTCAATGCAGCTTTCCTCCCTGTTTTTAAACTAATCGTTATTACCACATCCTGAAGATTTTCTAGGCTGATGGGGATTTTTTTATCGTTCATAATTTTCTGTTTTTAACCAAGTTTACTTTCATTTTTCAGATTTATTTTTCTCTTTCCTGTCGCTAAATTAATTCTATCAGACTTCCACAATAAATCTCCATCTACTTTTCTTCCATTTATTTTATTTGCATTTAGCTGTTTAATCTTTCAGCAAAGGCAACATGCTGTATTGTTGCTGTAGATGAGTTGCATAATTCTGGAGTACTTGTTTAATCATGAAACAGCTTTTCAGATGATTTTCATCCACTCTACTGTCAAACATTCATCAAAATAGCACCTTTTCCCAAAACTGGACTATGGCAACTACTGTCTGGAAAGGAACAAAAATATTCATCAAATGGTGTCTGGAGGGCCACAATCCTTGGTAATAACAATGCATTACATTCCTGAAAAAATACTGGATTTTGAAATACTTTGTTAGGAAATTTCAGCTGCCTTTTCCCTACTTAAGACCAATCTCCCTTTCCTCTTCAAACTTAAATTCTTTCTCTTGACAGGTTTTTCTTCTATTAGCAGCAGAGATGTTGAGAAGTTGAGAGGGAGTTGTATTATGAACCAGAGCACAAAGTTAAAAAAAAGTACAAATATGGGGATAACATCTCCTTTGCTCTTACCTCTGTCCTTGGAAAAGTGCCCAACATGATACAAGCACAAACTTGAGAACTTCTACTAGGGGATTCAGTGCGCATTGGAAATAAGGTTTTTTCATAGTAATGCTGCTGTTATTTACTAATTTATGATGACATTTGTTTTCACTCTGATACATTTGATGCTAAAAGTACAATAAGAGTGACTTCAATGCATTTAGGAGGGCTATTTTTCTTCTTTAAATGTCTAATGTATATCACTTACACTCCCAAGTATTGCTTAGAATAAGAAATTCCCTCTTAAATTCTTCTTTCGAGTCACCATCCAAAATTTCAAGAGCATGCACAATCAATCCAACCATTCAGAAGAGATAAGAGGCCAAATATAAACAACATGACTATGACAAAAATACTTGCTTGCTCATCTAAATTAATCTTTTTGGCCACACACTTCCCTCATATTGTACAGCATCGTTGCCAGCCTCCTTCAATAGAGAGAGCAGAAACAATGATCAAAACCAACTGAAGACAAAGATGTCAAGCACAGGTTTATCGAGTCATAGGGTCCCAAAGAAAATTAAAATAAATTAGGAAAAGACGACACAGAAAGTAACATTTTATAGATAAACAACAATGCATGCTCTGTTGAAAGCCTGGTTGTATCAAGACGTTTGAATGCAAGTATGGAGAAATATTTCTTTTGCAATTTGCAATATGGAAAGATAATAATTTCTTAGTCTACTTCTTTTATGTCAGGACTTTAAATTACTGATGGAATTATGCAAGTCCATTTCTCATGCGTTTCATAATTTGAATTCCTTCAGTTCATTGGCACTATAGAATCACAGAATCATAGAATAGTTAGGGTTGGAAAGGACCTTAAGATCATCCAGTTCCAGCCCCCCTGCCATGAGCAGGGACACCTCCCACTAAATGATGCCACCCAAGGCTCTGTCCAACCTGGCCTTGAACACCTCCAGGGACGGAGCGTTCACAACTTCCCTGGGCAAAAAAATGTACAGTGGTACAGAAGAAAATCAAGGCATTTTTTGCAACTTGGATCAGCGTATTACCTAATGCCTTCATTGCCCAGATAATTTCCTGAATTCATATAGACTGAAAAAGTAGCATGAAAGAAACCTTTCATAATCTAGGAAATGAGGAAAAAATAATACAGCAATGCTAAGATTAGGTCTTGAAGAGATATGTACAATTTGGTGCAATTAACAAAATAATGAATTATGAAGAAGCCTAATGCAAATCTTTATTAAAAGATGTAAAAATATCTCCATGAAGCTTAGCAAACCTTTAATCCGGCTGCTTAGTTTCTTAAGCAGAAACATTGCATGTGTACAGAAAATTGCTGCTGGATTGTGATTGTTTCTTCTTTACTGAAATGGAATAATTATGAAAAAATTGACCACAGTTGTCCAATCTCACAGTTCTCTTTCAACCTCCTTATCTTCTGCGCTCGGACTAAACATAGCTTGCATGCAGTTCTCTACAATGGCTTCAAAAGTTTACAACCTTACTCCCTTTGTATCTCACACCCTCCTCTTAGCTTACACACATCCCCACCATGAACAAAAGGTGTTACCTTGCAAGGGGGTCATGCAAGTTCCAATCAGTATGTCAGGAGAGATCTGCAAAGAGCTTTTTAACAGAACAAGCTATTAACAGACCCAGTGGCCTCTGCATAACCAAAACCCAAACAAAACACCACCAAAGAAGCACGCAGATATGGCCAGATCTTCCACATATTACAGATCCCTCTGCTTCTCTCTTTTATGCCCGTGTCTCTCTTTTATGCCCCACACTGAAGACAAGGACAACAAACCTACAGATCCCATAACAGCTGCAGAAGTGGAGAGAGATGGATCCATGTCCCACTCCCGAAATAAAACTCGACATAAGACGAACACTATTCATATGAAGGAGATCTTCTCATGATCCCTACAATGACAAGTGCTTCCTATATTATAAAACCAGCAAAGAAAATTACACAAATCTTTTCCCAAAACCTCTTCCACACTTATCTCCAAAGTTTTGGTTCCTTGTCTTGACAGATACATGAGATCAGCAACCTGGGATCCTTCACCACCAAGAAGAGTCTTTATTAAACTAAACAGAAAGCACGCACACATGCATAGAAAACACATGACACACCATCTGCCAGCCATAACCTTGTGCAACCTTTATACAATCTTTCTTTTATGTTTTCTTTTTTTGTTTGATTTTTCATTTCACCCTTCTTGATAGAAGACATCAATATTATAAGCTAAATTCGTTATCCATAATACAATATTGTTTAAACATTTCATAGGAAGTATGTATTTTCCTTGTGTATAAGCAGTATTAAACACCTGTGTTGGAACTAAGTGTTCTCCCGTGCTCTGTTGCTGTGCATTTTTACTCTGTGTGGGCAGGTACTTAGTGCAGGGTGATTTTGCCTCAGGTGAAATGTCTCACACTGATTGTGACCAAAAGGCAGTGACATATTCAAGCCATAGCAGTCTGTAATGTAATTCCTTAATTCCTGCTTCTAACAGCACTCCCATGTTACAATATCAGCTGCCATTAAGTTTAGACTAATTAGAAAGGTTTCCTTTAATCTCTCATCCCATCTGTGCAGGTTTTCATGATGTCCTAAGAGAGATAAGCATGAACAGCTCCTGCTAGTCCAAGTGCAAAGCTGTGTGTCCATGGAAAACCAACAAAACTTCCTGACAGCATCTTGCGCTGTTTTCCTGTTATCACTGCTGTTCACAAGGCTCTGTAAGTTTTCAGAGGAGATAGCTGCATCAGGAGCTGGACTCCTTAGGGAGTTAACAATGAGCTATGATGCCTTTTGCTTCTAAATTGCTTCTGCTGACTTAGTTAAAGTTTTATTATCATCTTGACAGTAGAGTTAACAGGCCCACCTCCAGCCCACCATCATCACTTGCCTCTGTTTCTGCAGTGTCACAGAGACAGGTGAGTCAGTGAAACATCCCCATCTTAGGGCCCCTTTACCTCGACAATCGCTCTGGCTGCCAAAATAGCAGGTACCTGCGCTCTGTTATTGCACCTTGCTGCTGTGATGCACACACTGTTTCCAACAGATGAGCTGTCTTTTGGACTTGGACTAGTCAGCTGCTCCCTCTGGGGTTGGGTAACCTCCCTGTGCACTCATATAGTTTACTTGCGTGAACTGTAGATTGCATAAATCTCACACAAACATTTAAAAGCAGAATCAGGATGCTAATGTTCAGAATTGGTTAAAAACCATAAATGAGCAGTTGATAAAAACTCACCATTGCAGAATAAGAAAGCCTCCCTGCTCACACCAATCTCCTTGTTCCTTCCTGATAAACAAACACATCCCAGGATAGCAGCTTAACAAATCACCCATGCAGGCAGCCAGCAAAATCTCCCCTGAGAATGGCTTATTTCTCCAAAGAGTCAGTTAATGAATGATGTGATTTACCACATTTCTGGATGTAAGGATCTGCTCTGCTGGCTTCTTGGGGCTGGCCAACACTTGAAAACCTGATCTCAGGTGAACAAAGGGGTTAACTATTGCAGAGGGAAGGAGTGGTACCATGCTTCTGGTGATGCTGAAGGCCAAGGGGGTGTCATGTCTGTTCTCTCTGTCCCACAGCCACACCACAGCTGAAAAGATATATACTTTTATCATGCAGCACTGCTCCCAAAGTTGATTTGATTATGGCATTGTGCCTTGCCAGAACAGCTCAACCCACCCAGTGTTCATCCATAGAAAGGAAAAAAATCTGTGAGTTTTGAAAAAGCACCAGAAAAAGATGGTCTGGGCTCCTGATCAGAAAAACTCCCCTCAGAACGAGAATCAAACCATACAGCTCCTCTCCAAAATAATTCCTGCACTTGTGAGAGCCTCAGAAGAGTGAAGTAAGCTTCAGATGGGGCTGGTAAATGAGATGCAGCACTGCTGCACTATAGAGCAACAGGAAACAGAATGAACTGAACAGGATCCAAGAAGCAGGGAGTGCAGTCATTAAACACTGCTATGAAACCCTATTTGAATCCTTACCCGTTTGCTACCTTCTTTTCCTTATTTCTTATGTTTTCCAATCTGTAAAAGGCAAAAAATAAGCAGCACAGAGTTCCAGTGTTGTAGCCAGACTTGTGGCCCACAGCAGAAGAAAGTCCATGCTGGAAAAAAACAGTGACTAATAACACTTGCAAGACATGTTGTGTCAACATGTGTGACAGATGCCAACTGGTAGGACTCCAGCTGAGCCTCAGACACAAATTTAAGACCAGATAAAACCTGGAGGAGGGCTGAAGACAATAGCATCTTTTCAAAGAGCTCAGTCTGTGCTGTTTGCACCTGCTAAACTCATAGGAGTACATCTGCCCCCAAGCACGTGCCATGTAGATCATACACTCTGAACACAGGGCATAGGCTCAGTTGCTATGTAATTTCAACTAAATTCATCTTTTCCATAAAATAATGCTTATTTTAAGAGCTATTCATTTTTAAATGCACCGCGGGTGCAGCAACCTGTGACTCACCAAAGCCAGCCCATGCTACTGCCTGCTGCCCTGGCTTTGCTCACCCTCCCTTCATTACTGGCAGTGTTCCTAGGCATGAGGTTGTGAGACCACAGGGGCTGTGAATGGCTCTACATCATTTGTTTATAAAGTGCTAAGGCACATTTTGGTTCAACAGGCGATGCAGCATTTAAATCATGCCATTTTAGTGGTATCTACGCAAAGCACTTCGGAAACTGGTTGGTATTGGAGAGGTATTGTATTAAAAAGGAGCAAGCTCCACACAGAGGAGGTGTTGAGAATCAGCTACAATGTCTGCAGTACTCAAATTCAGCTTCAGTTAAATTAGCTTTTAGTTGATCTTTCAGTTGCTGCATTCAGAAACAAAACTAATGTCATTCTTTATATCAGGGAGAGAAGGCAGTCACATGGTGGGGCCACAGACCTTGGGCACAAAGAGATGAGAGCTGGAATGGATATTTCAGTTGGTGCATCCTCCTACTGGAACAGCACTGATCTGAATGATTGGCTCCCAATTTGATGTGTTCAGAAGGGATTCAGGTTTGCATGGTGTTAGGAAGCTCTGTGGAAACAGATGTGGTCTGTTGGGATACAGCTTAACAGTAGAATCAATAGGCAGAGCAGGGGAAAGAAGTTAAATTATAAGACAGCTGGCGAATCACAAACATATGGTAAAGCACTGTGCCAAAGAAGGAAAAATGAAAGAAGTTGAAGCAGAGATTTCTGGATAGCAGTCACAGAGAACAGAGCAGAAGAGAGGTGAGGTAAGTCTGTGGGTGAGCACTGAGACTACGTACATCAGACATACACACCCAGGGAATAGGTGTGGAGAGAACACAGGATATAAGTTATAATGCCTTGGTGAGAAGGGCTCCCCATTAGCACCCACTGCAATGAATGCTTTTTCTCAGTGGATTGGGGAGAGCAGGATGTGCTGAGCTGTTATATACAATTGTATATAGCGCCAGGACGGAGAGGGTTGTAGAGCCAGAAACATGCTCTCCATCTGAAGAAAAAATGTGAATTTTCAAAGCAAAATTACCTCCAATTGGAACTGAAACTAAACTACCAAAAAAGCCTAAACCCCTTTTCTTTTTCCTAGGTCAGGATTTATCCTGCAGCTGCTGAAGCCACTTGAATTGGACAGTCTGCAGGAACATATTATTCTGAGAAGAGAGAGATAGTATGGGAGTAAGGGAATTGGGAGCTGTAAATTCTGACTCCCACATGTAGAAGCAATATTCTAATTTCCAGTTGCCATATAGAGTTTTCCAAAAGCTAATTCTGCACAATTGACATTTTCTAATAAAACCTACTCCACTGAAAAGTTATCAACCAGTTTCTTCTTTCTCATTAGATAGAAGTTATAATAAAAAGGCAAAACAGAACACTCAGGACTGTAGGGAAAACAAATAAATTAAGAGAGATGGAGAATATGAACTAGTTAGATATAAGGACAGAGACAATAAACAGAAGCAATACATCAAGGAAGATGTCTGAAAGCACAGCAGAAGATTGCTTATTTACACAGAAAATTTTTAAGGATCGCTAGAGAGAAGCCAGTTCTGGCTTAGGCTATAGTATAGAACACAGGCTGTGATTTGAAATCAAGCAGTAGGATTATGCATGGATAAAGCACTTTGCATAGACGTTTGGGTCAGGTAGATACCAATGGTTTTTTTAAATGACTAAAGGTGAGTCCCAACACAAGGAGAATAAAATAGCATATTTTAGAAGTAATGAAAGGAATTGTAAAATGGAACCTGAGCAGAATTAAAAGAAATAAGATGCAGCAGAACAGGCCACAAAACAAGCAAATGAATTTAATGCTGGAAGAAAGCTTTGAATATCCAGGGTGCAGTTATATCTGAGCAAGACTTCTAAAGTTCACTGCAGTTCTCTGATGTGACTCTTATCTGCTCAGAACTGGACCAAAGATGTTTCAGATCAGTTCAGTCTCATCCTTGGCATTTCTGCCATTTCCTTTGTATTCCACCCTCAATTAAAAAGAGGAGAATCAAGCCTAATTTAAAAACACTGAGTTAGCAGCAGTCTGTCTCATGTATGACCATAGAAAAGCTGTAATATTTATAAAAGGTCCATTAAAGAACTCAGGTGATTTATTCCCGAAGGCAAAATCCTCCAGATTTAAATAACAAATGATGGCTTAACCCAATACAGTAAGCACTATACTAAAGACATACTATAAATCCATCCTTCTACAAATCAATATAAAATCAGGATACAATATAAAGTAGAAGGAAATGAAAACTGGAGAAGAAACAGGAAGAAAATAAAGACAAGAACAGCCACATAGCATATGGAAGCAAAGTTCTTATAACATGTGATATGGATCTCATCTTGATAAGCAGTAATAAATTCCTTTTCAAAGTAATCTGCAAGCTAACACTGTCAGACAAAATAAAGTTTATATATTGAATGTCCATTCAAGTATGCGCTGACATTTGAATTGTTTTATAAAGTTATGAAACCAAAGCTGTTAGAAACATTCACTTAGAAGCAAGGAAACATCCGCTGTAACATCCACAACCCAAACATTAGCAAATGTTTTTAGAAGCATGAGAAACAGGCAGTGAATTAGTCAGCTTCTGGTCAATAAAGGAAAATGATTATTCTGTTCTCTTCACTTACTTTGGCTGAAAGGCATCACACTGGGAAAATTAATTGGATTTTGTAAAGCACGATGGTTTGAAAAAATCAAAGTGTTCTTTAGAATAAAGTTATTTTTAAGGTCTCAATTTTGTGATTGCTTCTTAAATGTGAAGCACTCTAAGAAGCAATTGTTTTAAAAGAACGATTGGTCAGTGATTGAACAGAAACTTGAAAATAGGAAAACCACATTAATGACAGAGGGGGATGTAAAGAAAAGAGACCAAAAGAAATGGTTGTGAGATAAAAATTGACTATAGAAAACAGCTTTTTGTCCAAGCCTGTTTTTTTTTTTGTTGTGTTTCTTCTTTTCTGTTGTTGTTTTTTCCCATGAGCTAAATACTGACTTAAATCTCAAGTTCAGAACTCAAATTGTAGACAAAGCAATTGTTCTGTTGTTAGGAAAAGATAACAGACAATAAAAGATAACAGCCAGAGCAACTCGAACCACTACCACAAAGATGACTTGTGCAAGTCCATGTCTATAGGAGAGGATTCTATAGCTATATACACTCTAGATACTTGTCCAGGGACTATTTTCTGGCTTTTAGACCAGCTGATGCATGTCTGTAAAGTTAAACTAGTTTGGCTGTGATTAAAATGCTGAAGGGCAATGCCATGTGGTTTGAGCTAATGCCTGAACTATGAAAAACATCTGTTTGCAAAGGTATCTCTTTCTCCAAACCAAAAAATGCACCAGGAACTATGAGTACCAGGAACAATCAGTTCCAAACCAATCAGTTTAAGACTTGGTATATCCTATATACATTGTTAGCATAGATGTAGTTAGGACTACAATAATACAGAATTGCATCTATAGTGTTAATGCTAAAAAATGTTTAAAATTTATCTGGATATGCTGAAAACTGCCACAGAGCAAATGTCTTTTTAATGCTTAAGGAAAATAAGAAGCTGACTTTCTATTAGAGGCCTCACTCAATTTTACAATCGTGTCTTACTTCAACTTGGTAAGAGAGCACTATGTTTGCCACAACTGCATTGAAGCAATCAAAGTGTTATGTCAACCAAGTGTAGGAGCTCCTGCCCACGGCCATGCGGAGGTCAGTCTTGCAAGGAGCTGAGAGCCTGTTGGCACACAGGCTTGCAGCATGAGGACTGAAATTCATGACTTGACTTAAAATCATGGCTGCTCCTCTCTAGGAAATTGCTCTGGCCATCAATGGGTCAGAATGCAGTTCTGGATAGGGGGTCAAGAATCAGCCATTGATATAATTAAGAGCAGATCTGCAGCTAACAAAAGCCATTCCTTGTATACTGTCTTCTCTATGAGGCAGGTTATCAGAACAAAAAAAAAAATACTCTTTTCTGGGTGTAAGAACAGTCAAAAAAGATCCTTATTTATTGCTAATTATGTTGCCTTATTCTCTCTACTTTGTTGTAATTAATGCTGATGTCAAAACAGCTTGCTTTTTCTTCTGTCATGTGTGTTGGTTTAAAAATTCACACAAGCTTACACATATAATGTAGTCGTGCATACACACACACATGCACACACTCTTATTGGAAGTTCTGCAAGAGGAATGAAGACCATGACTGCGGATTCCATTCACTGTCTTAGAAATTCCTTGCAGCAAAGCGAGAAAAAAGTGTTATTTTTAAAGTCAGATAACAAATTCCTCTAAGTTTCTCTCTAAGGGTTAGTATGATGCTTGTCAGATTTACAAGGCTATCCAGAGACACAAACTATGGATAGCTTTGCAAAGGCTGATCACTCACAGTCCTCCAGTATGGGCTGAAATACTTTGGTCATGCCTGTGCAGAAGGCAAAATGACACCAACGACGGCCAAAAGATTCAACCATACTATTGTGAAATTGACTGATCTAATGACAAAGTAAGGAATTGTGTTCTTTAACAAAAGATTTCTCATAAGGCCTAAAGGATTCAGTGTTTACAATGGAGATCTGTAACCATTTTTCAGAGATGGTCATTTATTCTTCCTACTTAGCTTTAGCAGCACAAAGCCAGGAGCATTCTGGAGATGAGAGAAACAGTGGGGTAGCCTTTTTGCACTGACCAATGCAATAAAATAATCAAATCACAGAAACCAAATCTGGATCAGAGAAACTTATTCAGAAATCTGAGTAATATTAAGAAAATCCATACTTGGTTGACATATAGTGCCCATAATTCTGGATGAAGTTGCACAATCTCCCAGCACTTCAGAACGAATTATGTCTTTTCAGCAGCACTTTCCTGTTGTCAAAACAAACCGTGGAAGAGGTTTTCCTTTTGCTAAACTTCTAAATCAAGTTCTCTGGAGTCACTGATAATTTCTGTCCATCTCTTCTGCGTTTCATCTCAGTTAAATACCTCAGCTAGTCAGACTGAAATCTGATGAGCAAACTAGAACAGGCTATAGCCTGAAACAGGCTCAAGCTGAAAATCTTTGTGCTTTGGAACAGCAAACCCAAGAAGATCCTTAAGGAAAAAGAATGTTCTAGTGAAATTGAAGGACTGAGAATAAAACAATTTCCTTCATTATTTTCAAACAAAACCACAATGCAAGAATTTTATCTCTATATTTTCCCTTCTCTTGTTCTTGTATTGAAGATCACATATCTTTTCATTTGCTTTTCATTACCATCTTACTGTTAGAAACTGCATTTTGATTATTTGGGCAAATTAATTGAAATACAGTACAAATAATAGATAAAGCGATTTTCTACACAGCTTTTGTATAAATAATTTGAGATATGGGAAGTAAGTTTTATATTTTCCTATCTGGCTCCTGTTAATTGCTAATGTTGTAGGATTAATATGATAAGAAAAAATACCAACTTTGAACTTTATATTGATAATTGTGCACGAAAGGTTCACAGCCAAGAAAGAAACAAATGTGAATGTATTTTTAACATGTTATGAATAATTTAGATTATTTAATAGGAAAAGCTAGATTTAATTTCACTTATTAAAAAGCCTAAACAATAATTGCATGCTGTGTATTAATATTGCTTATTTATTTATTGAAACTTTATATTAACATTTTAAAGAACCTTCCTGTAGTCAAAAGCATGACGAGCCATCAATTGCGTCTCCATCAAGAGATCCTTGCAGTCTTATGGCACATCCCCAAACTGCAGCTTGCAGAAGTGATCTGCACATCAGCTCTCAACAATGAAGAAATGTAAGGTTGGAGTTAACACCAGCAGTGACACTGGAAGGACACTGTGTTAGGTTAAAGTAACTCATGTTCATATTTGTTGACTCATTTTCAATTTGTTCACTGTTGTTATGAAATTCAAATACGAGCCATGGCTGTGAGATGTTTATATCCTGCAATGAAAACCTTTGCAATTTAGATTAAAAAGATCCAAAGTTTTCATATCATAAAAAAGAAATTGGATCAAAGAGTTTATAAGAAAAAGACAGTAAAAAGCAGACAGAGAGACAAGGGATCAGAATTGGGAAAGAGCGACGTGCATGTGCGTGTGTGCCAGCATGTCTCACATTTAGTCACGCAACCCTTCTTGTGTGTCCATGGGCACTGTGAAAGGACTGTCATTGACTCGGAGAAGTTAACTTGGCAATATTCTTCACACACACTTTCACCACGACACATTTGTCACATTTGTCACATTTGTCACCGTGTGACATTCCTGCAGCTTGGAAACTTCTGCTGCCCTACGGCCTCTACAGAAGCAATTGCATCCCTCTGGACCATTGCATAAGAATAAAAACAGACTGCGGGTGCTCAGCCTGAGCTCCCCTACACACAACTCTTCCTGGTGTACCAGACCTCTACCCTAGCTACAATTAGGTAGTCCTCTGGATACTTCATGCAGCATTTGGAAGGCCTCTCTACGTCTACCTTGCCCATGCCATTGGGTGTCTGATATCAACCTATCACACATACAGACAGGTCCCTCCTACTTTCCTTCCCAGGGATCCCCTAGCAATTAGAAGGAACAATTTGGGAATAAACTCACACTATGTTCACTGTTCTTCTTCAAAACCTTATCCCTTAACTGTGCTACCTGCAAGAAAAGCTGATGTAGTTGGACTCCCACCCTGCCACGTTGGCCAACATAACCTCAGTTCTACCTTTGGCCACTTGGCTATCTTTATCTATTTAGTGCTTTTTGTCAGCTATCAGAGACATTCGTAATCTTTATACCTTGTGTTTTCACAATGCCTTACGGATGTCCATGAGCAGCCTTCTAGGGACTATAGCAGTACAAATACTGCATGCTAAATTCAATAAAATACTGCCCCATAAATTCGAGCTATACAAGCCCCAGCAACCTTTAGTAAAGACACAAAGAAGCAAATCTCCCCAGTCAGTAAGAATACAAAGAATACTCTAGAAATTTATCTCACTATTTAATATCTAAATTTCTTACACAAAAGGCAATTGAGGACTTCTTGAATAGCATTATATAATTCCCAGACAACAACTGCATTAAGATAAAGTTACAATTGAACATACATATCAATAATTTAAGGTAAAATACATTACAGGGTTATATATTTAGCCCCAAGCAAGATTTACAAACCTAGGAAGTTTACAAATCTGGTTATAGCGAAAAAAATACCAAGGGTGTTTAAGAACTGGAAATGTAAAAACAGCTGCCTCAGAACAGTGAAATATGATGGCCACTGTGAAAAAGGAGGCACCATGCCTTTGGCATCAGAACTATTGAAAACATTGATTCCATTTTCTAAAGAAGAAAGTTCTTCATGGAATTCTTGAAGGAAAATATTATATGGAAACCTCTACTGAAGAAGGCACTCAAAGAATCTTACTTCAAGTATCGATTAATTTAGGAGGCCTATTAATTAAACTTGTTTATAAATATGTTTATTTCTGAACTCTTAAAATAATGTTTATAAAATAAGTTATGTCACTTTGAATAATAAATTGCAGCCTTGATATACAAATGAAGTGAAATCCCAGCTTTTGGCATTAAAACTCAATCCATTATAGAACCATTAGTTGTGTTTCCAGACATTGTTCATTTTTGCCTGGAAAACACATGGACTATACTGTCGTGTAAGCTAAAGGACTTAGGAACCCAAGTCACATCAAATAAAAAGACTTAGGGGTCCTATATCTTCCTGAAGTCATGGACAGATTTTCTTAAATTGTAACACAATTAACTGGATGCATGGACATAATGAAAACCCTTAAAATAATTAATTATTCTTATACTTAATGCAGGATTCCTGCCCAAAAAATACATTGCTAACCATGGTGCTCACAACCATTACTTATGCCCAAACACAAAAGCAGCTCATTCATGACCGTGCATACTAAATCTTGAATAATAGCACAATTGCCCAGCAGATCTCCAAGTACTTTACAAATGAAAACAGACTGATACGACAACTGTTGGACATGCACAGCTTCTGCTGAAGTTGCAAAATGTATGTCAGGATTAAGCCATAGTCAAAGAGCCTGGTTTTGCACATTACTCACTAAAACTCCCCCTGGCTTCAAGACTCAGTGAACTCAGCAGGGATGCTTTGGTGAATAAGAAGTGCTGAACAGGGCTCTCATGCAATTTCACAACGTTCTTATTATCATGCTCCGTTACCCCTTGCTACGACACACCTCATTTTACAAACACCATAGAAAGGACCAAATACCACAACAGCAGAAGAACCTAGAGCAAAAAGGCAAATTAACCCCCAAACTTAATAAGCAATGCAAATGTAAGTGGTAGAGTTAAGAAGAACCCACGATTCCTGGTTGTCAATCTTATGCTTTAACCTCGAGGTCAAGAAGCCCTCTTCTGCTGTCATTGCCACAACAGACCATGAACTGAGAGTGAAAATCTGTGGGGAAACAAGGAAAATATGAGAAAGCACCTCTTTGGCCTTGGAAAAAAAACCTCACAGAACTCTTCTTTTTGATAATCACACTGCAAGACTGGGGACCAACATCTTACACAAAAAGCCAGTTCAAGACTCCGTTGAAGTACAGGAAAAAATGATCTTTTCTGCCCCAGGGATGAAAGGTCAGGCTACTTCTGTAATTAAAAGGAGAGGGACAGAGAGGAAGGGCAGAGGTGGGATGGAGAGGAAAGGGAGAGCCTCAGAGAGCCAGGCTCACCGCTCCTGCCAATAAGATGAGGAACACTAATCCATCCTGCAAGGATGGAGGCAGCTGCCTGCATGGCTTTCCAAGGCTCTGGCACAGACAAAACAAGCAGAGGGGTTTTGCCACCCTTTCCTTCTGCAGCCCTAGCCCACTGCCTGCTCTTTCTATGCTTTAACTTTGTTTACATGGCCCAGGGTAAAAATTGTCATTGGTGTCAGTGTTTCACTAGGGCTAACTTGACAAGTGGCTATTAGTTTCCATGGAAATAGGAACAGAATGTTGAACACTGCATTCTTTCCTATGCAGTTTGAACTTTAGACCATTAAACAAACAAAATCCTATTTTCTTTCTGAATAAATTTACCTACCCTTTTACTTTTTAACATTATCCACCACTCCCTTGGTGCTAGCCGTTATTATAGCTTCCTTTGAGCTCATGGTTGGTTTTCCAGCCGTTATATTTTTAATTGAACAGACCAAATTTTAATACATTGCCTACTGCAACCATAAATCAACGTGTTAGAAAGCAGACTGCTCAGTAATTGCCATTTCATTTACTGTACTGATGCAAGCAATTTCAATATGATTGAATTTTCAAATTTAGAAACAATGTAAAGAGACTTAGGAGAGAATGCAGAGTAAGTGTAAACAGCAATCAGCAGACATTGTTTTCACTTCCATTAGAATTAATGTTTACAGAAAAAGGAGAAGGACCACTTTATGAACCACTTGTAAAACAACGGCTGCTTGTTAAGGACTCAGTAGCAACTGCTCATCTCACCTCATTGTTTTCCGGACCCAGAAGCACCTAAGGAAACAAAACACTCTCCCTTGGATGTGGTAAGAGGAGCTGAGAAACATGGGGAGCTATTTTGCAGGCACTCTTGGCTAAGCCAGAATTATATTGAGAGATTTCAAAGGCAAAATCTCTTCTAAGCAGAAGACCAGAGATCCCTGTTAGACTTTCACAGTGAATGTACTTCAGTGACAATGCAACACTTTGACTTCACAGAAGTTAAAACTCTATTGTAAGAGCCAGAGCAATTACACCAGTGGTAAATACTGACTTTCTGATAGATGCTTTTTATCGATCTCTTCCTTTAAGTCGTAACAGACAGCACAGTTTCGTAGTCGGGCATTTATTCACACACAAGAGAAGTATCAACTGTTCTGTTACTGGAGCCCAGATTTAGACAGCCCGAAGCATCCCTGTGTCCAGCCTTTCCCATTGAGCATCTTGGCATCTTCAAAGAGATAATATTAAATGCAATAATAATACTTGGGGAATTGGTAGGCCCATTGGCAGGCACATTGGCTTTAGACTAGTTGAATCTGGGCTTCTAGCATAACATCCTAGTGCAGTGAATGCTATATGACGTTCAAGGCAGAAAGGCACTAGCAGCAGTTTTCACTCTGAGAGGACTTAGTAGTATCAACAAAGCTGCTACCTTTACTTCCTCTTGTTTATGTAGAAGGGAGAATAAACACATATAAATAAATATAGCAATCATTTATTTTATCTTTAAATTATACTCTAATTTAGGTCAAGCCTCACATTTGTAATACTGTTTGCCCTCTCAGCACCTTCAGGTTTTCTATGCCTCTCTAAAACACCTATGGACTTATTTTGAAGCATCACAGAAAGGTCTGCAACAGGAGCACACCCTGAAATTAAATGCAACTTTAAGAGCATAAGCTGAACATTTTTCATAACGGCAGTAATCTGTACCCCTTTTTCAGAAAAATAAGTTTACCAGAACTGATTTCTGTCCTTTACTCCTCCTGAAATGGTTGTCCCTTAACTAAAAATATTCTCATTAGGATAACAGTTCTGTTGTGCTCCTACAATTGTACTCTACTTTTAAGGCCAAGAAATGAGGCATCTTATGAGCTCCTATCTAGGGTGTATCCTGAGAGAAGTGACCAGTCAGAGAAGCAGAAAGGGTGGAGGTGAAGCACCCAACATGTGTAAATCAAAAGATACCACAAAAGCACTTTCAAATGGAAATAAGTTGGTCTTTTTCTGAATTTCTGCAATTCTAAAGTGAGATGCTTCATTTGGCAGATGAAAATTTCCATGGAAACCTGCTGGATTTGTGAAAAAATCCATTTAGTAAAACACCATAAATTTCCGTTATGGAAAGATTTAAACAGAAGTCAGATGACTGTGCTTCTAATTGCTTTGAAAGCAGCTTGGAGGGGGAGCCCAGGCTCCAGCCCAGGGTTCCCCTATCCACATGTTGGACCACAGCTCCTTTAGCCCAGAACCAATGATGCTCCCTTCATTCCCAGTACTTTTAAACTCATTTCATATAATCACCTATAAGGCATAGTTGATGCAATTTACTATATTTTAATTAAAATATTTATGGGGAATGCACAAACAAGACATAATAAAGCAGTTGCTGTGCTCAAGATACTCATAATTTTCCTTTGGAGGAGCTATTTTCATTATGCTGCAGAAGCATCTCCTCTATTTGGGTTATTTTACGACAATGTTAAATGTATCAAATTGGTGAGTAATGACATTAATTTATGAAGTCTTTATTCCAATGCAGATTGACTCCTAACATTGAAACCTACAGTTTCTGTACAATAATTAGCACTTATATTGTTGCTTATACTTTCAAAACACAATTATTAACTAATCCATAATACATTTTTCTGGTGTATTAAGGGTGGCTACATTGGCTAACAAAATAATCAGAAGAGAGTTATGTACAGACAAGGATTCAGTACCAAGTGACTCTCATAACCTGCAATGACCTCTTTCCCTATACCATCACCTGCTTTTGAACTTCTGTAACCACAAACTGCATTTACATTTCCCCTGAATCCAACCCAGAAAAGATAAGAATGTGAACTTCTTCTGGTAGTAAATACTGAGATACCTTTACAAACAGCTGGGAGGATTACTGGCAACCCAACATAAAGAAGATACTTACCTTAGAGTTAGTTGTCTTCCTTTATAAAGGGTCTAAATTTCTAAGGTAGATGCACATTTCAGAGCATCTAGCAGAGATGCAGGCACATAATTACAGGAAAAAGTAATGCAGCTATGTTATTGGGACACAAGCTAGGCTACCTGTGTGTTACCCTCCAAGTCATGTAGGCAAATCCCCCTTAGTTAGGTTTAGCCTTGGTAATTTGTATCAGAGGAATGCTTTAGGTGGTAGGGGTTTCCACACAAAATTCTACACACAAACATACACATGTGCAACACAACAGAGGTTTTAAAGAGCAATACTGAAAAGTACGGACTCACACACAAAACCCTTACAACCACCACTGAAGCCCCCAGCTATACAGCAAACCTTCAGCACTCATTTCACAAACAATATCACAGAAAAGACAAAGTATCAGGTCTTTGAAGCTCTCTCTTTTGTGTCCCTTTCACACTCAGTGCCCACTGCCCCACATCTGTCTCTCTGTCAGGGAAAAAACAGCAAAATCTCCACTGAGGGCTATAATATAATGCCATATAATTTGTGTTTGTGTTGGTACCCAGACTAGTGCAAAAGCAAACTAAGAAAATCAGGTCTGGGCAATCAGTCTCAGCCATCAGCTCTACATGCTCCCACATGTCAACATGGGGTACAAGAGGGAAGCAAGACACAGGGGCTACAAATGCATGAGGACTTTGTGATGTGTGTAAGTGCCATATGCATACAAATAGGAACTTGCTGACACAGAACAACAGAGAAAGATTTTAGCAAGGTTTATAAAGTTCTGGTGGGGATGGAGCCCACTATCCACAGGGCAAGATGAGCCTCGATCTACATTGTGTGGTTTATCACTACACAAAGATATCCTGAAATTATGAGCAGCAAGATTTGCAAAAGCAGCTGATGAGTCTGACATCAGTTTTGATGACACAATGTAGACAAACATCAGGATCCAGATTTACTGGGGAGGGAAAGCTCAAACAAAAAACTAGCTACAAAACCCCGGCTCTGAGCATCTCCAAGAAAAATTCTTGTTTAGGAGTCATATGCATCAAAATGAAGCTAAAGTAATCTGACTGTTTTAACAGATTTGTTACACATTTCTTTGTGTATTTGGGCACCAAACAGCACTAAAGCAATAATTAAACTCAGCATTTGCAAATGTTGCGTAAAGTTTGTAAAATCTGAATTTTCTGCATAATTCTGACCTATTGTGTGTAAACCATGTAAAAGAAAATATGGGGTATGTTAAGTGCTAAAAATAGTACTTCTTTCTTGGGTTAGTCTCACAAGTTCCCCTTGCAAACTGCAAGGGGAATGAGAAAGTCACTAGAAAGTACTTCAAGACGTTTAATAACAAACTTTGCAGAAAAGGTGACTAATGCTGGACTTCTAAGCCAATGTTTAACTATAAAAGATGATTAAGCTGAATTTTAAGAGAAGTGATCATTCACATAATTGAGCAGAGCAGCAAATCAGGATATTTCTCTTTTGGTGTTTAACTTTGAGCACCAGGATCAGAAAATGTAGACTATAACATCCTTGAAACCATCTCCAAACCTGAACCCAGAGGGAACATTCACTTATGTTCAATAGATATCAGAGCTTCTAAAAGAAGGTGGATTCTCATGTGAAAAGTTTTACTTTCTAGATGAAAGTTATAACTTTAAAGGCTTCTTCACACTGAACTATGGTTAATATTTGATTTTTTAAAGCCCATTTTCTTCAGCTTTCACAATGCTCCATCCCTGGCAGTGTTCAAGGCCGGGTTGGACAGAGCCTTGGGTGGCATGGTTTAGTGGGAGGTGTTCTTGCCTATGGCAGGGGTGTTGGAACTGGATGATCTTAAGGTCCTTTCCAATCCTAACTATTCTGCGATTCTATGAAGTCTCTAATGTAGCCATCATGCAGGTGAGAGAGGCTGAAATCAAAGATATGCATCTTCAGTGCATTCATCTGTCATGTAAAAGGTTTTCCTACTCAACATTAGTATTAAGCAGGGAGGGGTTTGAAGCTGATATGATATATGGCATTCTTTTAATGGTTCTGAGGTTAATTAAGTACTTTCAATGAGTCTGTAGTGATGCATCGAGATTGACAACGAAGTCTAAATCTGATTCTTATTTCTCTTGTCAACTGACAGGTTAACAGCCATGAAAAATGATGTAAGAAAGAATGATGTTGATCAAAATCATGGAAAAGGGAAATTTATTGTAGAAGTGGCTCAGTAGTAAAGATTTGCAGAGGCAATGAACTGACTTGCTGAAAATCTCAGGCACAGCTTAGTGTGCAATGTGATACTGTACAACTTCTTAGCACACACTTACAATTGAATGCCTCGCATAGGACAACTGTGAAGAAATCTATTGCAGGCATCCCATGCAGCTCTTAAAATTTGTACCTGTGGATCCAAAATTCCAGTTTCCAATGGTCCTGTGTGCATGTAAATGCATAAAAATCTATACTATTTCTGGCATACACAAAGTTTATGCCACTTCTGTTTTTCATGATAATGACATGGTCACCTATCCATTAAGTGAGCCCTAAATCAGTATTTCTGCTTTCACTAAATATCCCTTACGTTGTGTCTGTCAGCAAGCAAAGATCAGATTTAGGATGGCACATAGAGAACTGTAACTCTTCACTGCTGGAATTGAAATCCTTCAGAAAGCTGTGCATGCAAGCGAAGTGCTCAGGAACACCTGAGTGTAGATCTTCCCTTTACATTTTTGTCCTTCTCAATTTCAATACTGCATGCTTTATTTTTTATTTCATTTCTCACACTCTGCCATCATTCTCATCCACTGGCAATAAATTCAAACCAAGGAACTTTCCTAAATTTAAGTTATAAGTAAATAATCATCTATAAATCTCCTATCTTGCCTTGAAATTCTAAATTTAGTTGTCTACTGAATCACAACTGTTGTCTTTTTTTCCCAATTTTGCTCCCTCCATGAAAATATTGACTGTACTAACTTGCTTCAAGAATTATTCCTGAGAGAAAGTGTTGTCTAGAGACTAAACCAAAGGCATAGGGGTCAAAGAGTTTAGTTCTGGCTTCATTAGCAGTTCACCTGGTGTGCTGGGGAAAGCAAATTTATCTGTCTGCACAGCAGTTTACAAGAAGCTACTTCCCAGTCACCAGAAGAGGTTTATACATCCAGCCTTAGCTTTGTCCATCCAGCATAAGTTAGTCATGGAAGTTCCCCCTATAGGTAGTGAGGAGAGACTCCTCTCACCCTCAGGGGCTGAATGGGCTCAGAGAAGATTACAGCTCTCCACTGAGAGAAATTGGGCAACCAGCGTAGTCAATGGCCCCATTTAATTAAAGAAATACATTACTTTTTAGTCTGTATTTGCCTAGCTCTGCAATATAATTAAAAGAAAATCCCTGTATGTGTCAAAACCCATAAAAGTTCAAACGATGAAATATGAAAGACTGTCTCTTTTACTTGCATCGACCTCACTGTGCACTTTGTGCTGACAGCAGCCATAGCAACAGGCCAAGAAAATCCCCAATATGGCATTATCCCCTGTGATATTTAGCAATGCTACCATAACAGCTGTCCCTTTATGTCAGGCTTGCTATCCTTCCTCAGCATGAGATCTCAAACAAGCTATAATCCCCACATCCTTTGGGAAATCTTCATCCCTTCGTATCATGGACCTTGATCTATAGTTGTTCTTTTGCCCTTTCTTCTCTAGTATTTTAGTATTCACGTTCTCTGGGGCCATGAGCTGAGCACATAAAGATTGTGCAGAACCTGCACTTTAGCCTTAGCTTAAGCACATGGGTGTCGGAGGTATTGACTGGTTTGCAAAATTTCATCCAGTTTATGGAGTGTTTCATATTTTCAGTCATGTCTCTACATGAAGTACTTCACTTCAAGGCAGAGAAAACCAGGTTTCTAGTGACCTTCTGAGCTCTATTAAAATAAACCATGTTAAACTCTTCAGGTAAAAAATACTTTTGTGAAGAGTTTAGTATTTTTAATAGCCCAATCAGCCAGGACCACTTTAAGTTAACATAATAGCCTCTAAACTTGAGGTTGTCTAAGTTATCATGAAGACTGGGAAAAGCAGTAGCAATGAAATAAGTCAGAGTTATAGTGTCTTCATTAATGTAAGTAAAGAAGGAAAAGAATCTGATACTGAAGGTAACAACAAAAAAGCCCAACTTGTATCTCTTCAAAGCGCAAAAATCCATAGGAAAGAAAAGAAAACACCTTTTAAGGTGAATAGATTGAAACAAATATGAGCTTCTTGAGTCACATGGTGTATGAAATTATGCCACTGTGGAAGAATTAGAAAAAAAGAGTAAAATTTATTGCTGAAAAATTAAGAAAGAAAACAAATACAAAATTCCTTTGGCATGGAATGTATTTTTTCCCCCAGATAGAAAGGAAAGCACAACTAGAAATCGAAAAAAGAAAGAGAGTGAGAGAGAAAAGAAATACTCAAACAGGCTCAGAAATACTTTCGAGGTTTTCCCTTATCTGATTCTAAAGAAAAGAACCCCGGGCTCCCTCCTGCTAACTCAGCAGCACACCCCCAATTCCAGCTCTCATTCCTTCCACTATGGTGAGACAGATATGTGGTTGGGAACGTTCCCTTATTGCCAGAGATGTAAACCCAGGGTATTAGTTAAAAAGAGAAACTATTCCTGTAGTATCACGGCAGTTCCAAAATTGTTACTCCTATTACTGACAAGAAACTACTACAAGGCCAGTACACAGATCCAGACATGCCTTTTGTGTTGTTGGAAGGTCTTGTTTTCTGAAAGAGCTGTCATTGAAGGGCAGAACCACAGGTAAAACAGGTTTCAATGTAGTGAACTTTAAAAGAGGGAAGAAAAGTGGGAAGAATTTGTAGCCCATAGTTTACAGTTAAATTAGCAGCTACAAATATAGCAGCTGCTGCAAAAAGAAAACCTCTTTATTAGTGTTCCCAATGAGCCTTGATTATCCTAACAAAAGAGTAAGAAGAGGAAATAACTAAATTTTAATTAATAAGTAGCCAAAGAAAAGCAATTAATAATATTGAGCATGAGGATTTAACAGATTTTTTTCTGTGCATATGCAAATATAATTAAGCAGAGAAGGCTGTACATGGACAACAAAAAACTAAACACTACAATGAAAGCTTTAAGGAAGAAACACAGACCCCTTCCTCCCACCCCCATAACTTCATGTTATCATATTTAAAACGAAAGCAAGAAAAGACAAGGTTTTATAAGGAAATAATGTTTTCTCTGCACAATTTCCTACAGTTGACATTGACAACTTTATGGAAAAATATACTGTTTAAGGAATTTTAAAGCCTAGTGATAGAAACAAGAGTGAAATATGACTGAATCACAAAATAAACACTTAAATGGAAGCATTTGTGAAAATGGGAATTGAGAAAGCACAAGAGTCTGTAAGAAAACAGCCAGTACAATCCAGCAGACTGGGATGACTACATTAAACACAAACAAATTTGCACAAAACCATGAAGAAAATGTATCAAATAACTTGTTTCATGCATAGTGAATGCTGCCTATTTTACACAAAGCAAAAAGCCATCAGAATTCTGCTTTTTATAAAATATTCAACGTTGGACGATGCTGTGCAGCCCTACTGGGAATGTAATCTTTAAATTTAGCTGAGGAATTAAAATATAACCTTTTGTATCATAGGAGAATCCTACACAGGCTTGACTTTAAACGAACATTTGTAATCCCTGGTGCTCCTTCAGCTGCGGCATCTGAAAAGCCCCAGAAATATCTGTCTGTCCTGCCCATGTACAGAGGCAGAGTCTCTCTTAGGTACTAGAGTTAATCTGCAGTAGAGTGGAAGCTGTGGTGAGGATAGCTCAGGCAAACACAAAGGAAATGCTGTGTTAAGAGAAAAGAACTTGAAAGTGGATCAGGAGATTTCAAAACTGCCCTTTTAGTTTTAAATATGCTTTGCTTTGTTGGTTTCTCTTTTTTTTTTTCCCTTGCAATGAACTGATTAAGTTGAAGACTTTGCTCCAGCAATGTAAAAATAAAAGCAATATATTTTAAATAGTATGCCGCAACTAGAGGCACAAAAGCTCCTCCGAAAGTAAGGATCTTACATGCCCAGAGAAGTGGGATATTACCTTAGCAACTGCTGTGTTTGTCCTAAGGGCACGCAAGCTGCATTTACTAGATCAAAAGAAAGAAAATAGCAGATACCAATCTCAATATCTAACCGTGTATTGCTGACATAACCTAGAGCACTCTAGGGTCTGTGCCAGAGTTTAAGTTTTGAGCACGTATCAAGTTGTGTAGTGGAGCCACATAGCTCTGTTAACCAATTTATACAGAAATCTCTACAACAAAGAAGTGAATTCTTGTTCAGTGAATTTCTGCACTTCTGATGAAACGAAACATGTTAAAATTATCAGAAGCAGCAGAACTAGCTTTGACAGCATCACCTGCAATCAGGCTAACCTCTCTTCAGTCAGCCCATCATGGACAAGCAAGAGAGGCGTAGGCCTGATATTTACCCAGCTAAAGGACTTACTATTCTGTTACTTAGTAAGAATCCCCTTTATCAGTAAATAAGGAAAAAGTAGAGTTGGATGTGCTACTGTGAAAACAGGGGGAATAAAAAGGGAAAAGAAGAAAAATTAGCCTTTGTTATTGCTGCCTGAATGAGACTGCAGTCCTTGTCTCCTGCATAGGAGAACTTTGGTGCACTACCAACTATTATCAATAGATTGGGATCTGACAAGGACAAGGAAAGGATTTTTCAATGATTCTGGTCAGAAGGACAGTGTTCAGTGCATGTAACACTATGTGTTTGTCATGCGTTTTCTTCTCTGTCTAATCTGTTGGCCACTGCTGGTAACGGGATCCCCAGCAAATGGGCTTTTGGTCAGGTCTAGTTTGGCCATTCCAAGATTATGTTTTATTCTTTAATACACATGCATGAAATATAACCTTAATATCTTGCATTCTTTGGCAATTGGATACAGCAGCTTCCAGATGAAAGCCAACTGCTTTAATGCAACTTTATCCAAGTATTAAAGCTACACTGATTTTCAACAGCTGGGAAATGGGGCCTTTAACATGAGCATTCACATTTCAAAGTATAGAAGTGACCTAGACGAAGATGAATAAATACAACAATTTGTTCTAGTATTTAAGGGTGGCTAAAAAATAAATGGAGAATCCCTTTTCACAAGGAGTCACATGGAAAAGACAAGGGGTAATGAGCACAAGTTACTCCTTGGGAAGTTCCAACTGATGAGAAGAATCAGCCATTGGAATAAACTCCCCAGGGAAGTGGTGGACTCCTGAGCATTGGACGCTTGGACATAATGCCTGGACAGGGTGCTGGGACATCTAGTCTAGGTCATGCTTTTCCTAGAAAGGTTGCAGTGGATGATCCCTAAGGTTCCTTCCAACCTGGGATTCTATGATTCTATGAAGAATTTATTCTTCCCATGCATTTTGTATCTATCTTATTCCTGCAGCATCTTGGAAAGGCTAAATATCCAATCAGGAATATATGTAACTGTTGTACCAAAACAGGAGATGTGTTTGTATTCTGAGGCTGGAATAGGGAACAAAATGGAATAAAGAGCTAAAAAGTATCCATGACTATTCAAGGAGAAACCTGTAAAAGTGATCCCTGGATTTTTACTCTGATACTATAAAAAAAGCAGATCTCATGCATTAGTAGGTCAAAAGAGAAAAGTAAGACAAAAAGGATGCTTTTGGAAAAGCTGATGCTGCTTATGAACATTAGGTCTGTTCTAATGCCTCCCAAATTCAGGGACAAAAGAACTAACAAGTGCATGTAGCTGCCCTGAGACCCTTTTAAACTGCAGGTGCAGCTCTCCAGTAATTTCCTTAGCTAATATCTGCAAAGAGAGACACTGCCTATCAGTCTCTCTTCATCTGGTACTCTTACTCTATCTAAACCTCAGCTACTCACTGCGCGGCACACACAAGAGTCACTGAGCAAGCAGCTAACAGCTAATTCAAAAGGTGATAAAGCAGAAATTCTCCAACTGTAACATTTTGACCTCTTCACTGTTGGCTGGACTAATCAAACTGTAATCAATGAACGTTTTCCCTATATGCAAGCTGTTAAGAAAGCTAATTAATTGTCTGACTTGAAAGATTTAAAGCACATGAAAGTTCTGAGTGGTTGAAGTTTTCCAGGGGCTGCTGTGAGCGAATAGCTGCAGAGGCACTGCAATGCAGCACAAGGCAGCTCACAGACCACTGACATTGAATATTCTTAGGGCTTAGTTCTACCCTGTCATGCTGCTGCAGGGGGAAGGAACATGGGTATTTGAGACTAAAATGTGCAATAAAGCTTTTTAGCAGTTTCATGAAGGAGTCAAGTATTCTGTTTGCCCCCACTCCCAAGCTCTGTCTTTCAGGACAAATTGTCACTCTTTCAACCAAAGTTCATTTTCCTTTGAAAATACATTTCAGTTTCAATGACAAAACGCTATGTTTGCTGACAAAAAAGTTATGTTTGCTTTTTGTTTGTTTCCCTAATTCCTTCCATACGGGGCTGTAATTTGCAAAGGTTGCCATTAACATCAAAAGATGTCCTGCATAAAAACCTTTAAGAGTAAAAAAGTGTTTCCCTATGTGGCATATGTTCCCATTTTATTTTCTAATTAATGATTTAACAGGGACACACTGTTCCACCTTAGGATAATGTCCAGGCTCAGGGTTTTATTTTGCAGAAGGTCCTGCTCAGTAGCTCCCTAACTGTACAATGTTTTAAGTGATCTGGGAGTTGCTAAGCTGAGAGGAGTGTTAAAATGCTTCCAAGAACATTAAAAATTGGAGAGCAAAGCTAAATATAAGTGATTGGTTCCTCTTTTAATTTTGTTCTATCTGGTTCTTGGTCTTTAAATTTTCTTTAGTAATTTCAGCCATGGGCAGAATATGTGAGCTGCCCATGGATATAAAAAGTTGTCTCTCTGAGGCCTGGGGATGGCAAGTATCCTTTGAACACATGCATTAACCGCCATATGAGCTACATCCACAGTGACTGTTAGAGATCATGATGACATGATTGACATCACGCGATCTCCATGATATGTGTGTACATAAGGTACAGTACACAGGTTATCTTCAGCTTTTAAAACAAAAGTAAGAAATGATTCAAAAAGCCCAGAGTTATAGCTCCTGTTCCTGAATCTATACTCTTAATGTTGAACTCTGACTTTTTAATCTCTGTTACTTGTTTTCCTCTTGCTCCCAATAATATTTTCATATTTTTATTCACAGAATTTGCATTTCTGTTCGGATTTTAACATCTCTTTTTGCTTTTCTATTTCTCAGAGATATTAAGGAAATAAAGATGGTGAGCATACATGAGGAAAACAGGGAGTGAAAAGCAGAAGAACTGAGAAGCTGCTCTCTATTCTTCACACTACCCCTTGTATTTCCATGCAGCTCCTTTTCATGCAATCACTGCTTCCATGTTCCACTCTCCCTCTTCTCGCTGTTTCTGTGCTCCTTCACAGTATTTGCTTCAGGACCGCTTCCATCTGAGGGACAGGCAGCGTGGTTCAGATAAACACCATCACCAACACAAGTCTGACAGCATTCAAAAAACTTTGTGATGCTGCTCTGTCTGAGCTAGTCTCTGCACTTGTTTGTTCTAGAGAGGATGTGAAAACAAAGTGCCTTAATATCAAGAGGAAAAGCTATTCAAGTTGATTGCAAGCGCTAGATGTTTTTGCAGGAGTTGCCATTCTCCTGCCAAGTCTAGACACAGAAATGTGAGGGGGGTGCATAGAAGGTTTATATGAACTTCTGACTGAAACAAGGGAAGGGAAGTCTAAAGTCTGAAAGCTGTTTCTATAGGATCCACCTCACTATTTTTCCCCACAGCAAGGTATATTATCTGATTTTGGAGACACTGCCAAGATAAGCGTGCTGTGAGCTTTTCCTTAGTGTATAAAAACTAAAACACTGGAATATAAGCTTTTCCTACTAAACATTTTAATTGCTAGTCATCAGCTGGTTTATAGTATTAACTGGCACTTGTATTGACATACTTAATACCTGAAATAACAATAGCTAAAGGGTTCACTGAACATTTTTGTTTGCAACAGCATCTAAAGGCTTAATAATCTGGAAAAGATAAATAAAATGAAATGAAGTGAAATGAAATGAAAAAAATAAAATAAGATATAAAATAAAATGGTACTGGTTAACATATACAGTGGTTATTCTTGAATGTCCCCCCAAAAACCTTAAGTTGCAGTAATAACTCAAGAGCTTCCACTATGAAAAGGGGTAAATCAAGATACAAGCCTACTTTGCTTATGTACTTTAGACATTTTGGAAGCATTTGAAAGTGAGGAGTCCCTGAGGGAAGCACAGTTTTAAGACTGTATTTTATGACTATGTTCAAATCTATGCATCAATATACGGTAAATAAGAGATCAGATATAAATAGCAGAGAAGGGACAAAAAGAGTTCTGCAGGATCTTCCAAATAAAAATAAGCTTTTATGCTGATATAGAGTGTGTTTGTCTTTCTGTGTTACCTGTAAATCCTTAAATTCCTTGCCAAGGTTATTTAAACAACTGGTTTAAAACTGTGTCCTTTTTCTTTGCTGTTCAGTACTTTTAAGAAAGTAATACCTCATTTCACATCCGTATTTATACAGTTTGCATTCATCAGCATCTCAGATTAAAACTAAATACTTCAGCAATAATACTACATGCGCTGGATAACTACTGAGTACTCTCACTATCTTAAAAGATTCAGTCATTTTCTATTAAAAGGCTAACTTTTGGGCCTTGCTTTTCACCAGCTCTACTCTCTTCAGTGTGTTTTAAACTATTTGCATGAAACATAAAACTGACTGTGCTTCACTGACAAGAACTCAGCAGTCAGGACTAGTCTGCCCTCAACAGGGTTTTTGGTGAATGAAATGGCGTTATAGGAAAAATGGAATAAATATGCAACATGATACTTGATGGATTTCATCAGCATAATTTGAATTGCATGCTCACTAAACCAGAATTTGACATAGTACAGAGCTGGTAAAACATAGTGGAAAAATGTCAACTACAAGTGCAAATATAATAGGAAAAATCTGCCAACTGATGTATTTTCCATATATTAACCATGGCATAGAACAACTGTGAAATGCCAGTGATTGCTACAAGTACTCAGACACCATGGTGATAATTGCAGTATGAAATCACCACACAGCAAACATGACTGCTGGAACTAATGGGAACATGGTTTTATTCAGAATCCAGTGGATAGCTATCTGTAATGGAATTGCTTTTCAATACTTTTTCTTTAAAATAACTTTGATTATTACTCATGCATTTGTATATCAATACGTTCTATTTCTTTACCTAAAGGTAGACACTTGCAATTGCATTTGCTCTCATCTGCTCCTTTCTTGGTATGGTCCAATTTATTCTGTTTGGTGGTTCAAGGGCAGGTACACCAGTACATTGATGCATGATACCGTCTATGAAGCGCAATTGTAAGTTAGACTAAAATACTAGTTATTTTTTCCTTTATGTGATATCATCAGGATGTGGAAGAAAAAAAGATCTCATGCTGGATAAATTCTGGCAGTACTAATTCATCTTCCATGTGTCCCTGACAAAACTGACTAGCTGAACCTGCTATTAGAGTTGTCATGTTCCAGCTGAGACCTACATGTGCCCTAGGCTGGGCACAACGAGGCAGAATCAACAGCTTGTGTTGACAGGTCGTAGCAGGACTTGTGAATTGAGCTAGAACTGTTACTGAAAACTGATAAAGTGGTGTCAGCAAGTCTTCACAGGCACCTCTAGTTGCTGAACTCATCTGGAAAGAGTTTCAAAGTAACGACTGTGGAGGAAAACCACAGTTTCTATCAGGAGGCAATATTCTTTTCACAAATTCCATGAGAGCCTCAGAGAGTCATTCAGGTTGTAGCTTATGGACAATGAGAAAGAGCTCAGCCACTTAACTCTGGACTTACAAAATCAATCAATCCCTACTTATTCTCAGTGAAACAAGCTTAAACTCTAGAAAGCTAAATATTAGACACCAAATTCTGGATATGATACATCTCACCTTGAATGTCTTATATTTTCTGAATTTCCTGTTGATGCTTTTATTTAGAAAGCATCAACATTTTCTCTAGGAAGCACTTGTTATCTGGGCCTAATTGCCCTGGAGGTACAAGGAAACCGTCATCCAAAAGTAGTCACGAGAAGCTCTATGCATTTAGCAGGAAGCATTTATCTTTCTTTGATTCTGATCTGACAGTCTGAAGCAACTTCAGATTTTCCTGGTGTTTCTGTTCATCCTTATCTTTTGCACTGTCTCCAGAAGGAGAATAGAAAAGATCATAAAAATGAGCAATAATGGAAATAAAATGATGAACTAAGTGTTGATTACATATTATATACACATTTAAAGATAGCTCTTACTGTTGCATAAAATACTTCTAAAAGCCAAGACTGTGTTAAAAATACAATTTCCTTGGGATAGAATTGCCACTTGGATATACATTCCAGATGACTTCTGATGATAGCTGGGAAAAGTACTATCTGCAGCAGCCTCATCCCATTAAACAGGAGGCTTTAGAGCACTTATCTTTTACCATATGATTTAAGTTTATTGTTTTGCTTACCCTCTGGCTGGTATTGTGCTATGATTGTTACCGTCTGCCCTGCCCCCTTCAGCGCAGCTGCAGCCTGCTCATGGGTAGCACCTCGAAGATCAATACCGTTCACCTGCAGGAGGAACGCAAACAACAACAGATCTGAGTAGTTTAACATTAGACAGAAAAGCAGAAGTGGGTTGTTTCTTTATCTGATGGATGTAAAGGTCAGGCTGCCCAGATGCAAAATAGAAAGGACAACATCAAGAAGGCAGAGACGATGTTACCTATGACAAGCCATGAGGATCTGCACTAATACCACACCCCATAGACTGTCTGTGCTTACATGCATATTCTCTGACTGCTAGTTTTTGGGGCTTCCTGCTCTACTGAGTTTACATTTTTTCATCAACCAATTAATATAATTAAATATATAAGGTTCAAAAGATAAATTTTCTGCTGTGTTTGAAGGTCACTGCAGAATACTGCAAGTAAGGAAACTGCTCCTTCAGCCAGGCTCTGCCAACCCAGCCTGCAGCATCAGGGAAACCTCTACCAAAAACCAGTTTGTTGGAGAACTTCCAGAGCAGAAACCTCATCTTCCATTTTCCTTTCATGCAACCCCTCCTCCTACTGCCTAGATACACCCCTCTATCTGGCACGTGACAGCAACAGAGTTGCTATCAGACACAACTTCACTGCCTTTGACTGTTTTACATTAACTGATCTTTCCATGGGGATCCTTTTACTTAATTTTTTGCTGCATAAGCAGTGAAAGTGGATCAGAGTAGAACAAAGAGGGGACTCTGCCCATAAAACTCAGGGGCAGTTTCAGAACTCTTTGAGTTTGTATTTGTGATGTCAAATGTTTTGTCAGCAGCAACCCAAGGAAGAGACAAAATTCATATACAGAATTATTAACTGCTCCTGTGAGTCTTGCTTCGCAGTGAGAGTGCTACTGCTTGGCTCTACTGAAGTGTGTGAGATCTCTTGTTTATATATTTGTCTTTCGCCTTCACGTCTACAGGTGTCTACTTCATAATGTACCAGTGAAGAACTGGATACTTTGACATGTAAGCTTCAGCAGGAGAGATATCCATTTCTGACTGCTCAAGAAAAGAAAATTGAAAAAGAAAGGGGGAGGGAGGAAAAGAGCATAGATCCCACAGGAACTCTGGCTGCAGCCTCTGTGGAGAGTATAAACTTCCTGAAAGGAACAAATTTGGGCTACTGCTGAGGAAGAAATAGATGTCGTGCCCTACTTATACTCAGTGATGGTGTTAGGACACTTGATGGTGCATTGCCATGGGCACAGATGTACCAACGCTACAGTTACCCATTAACTCAGCACTGTAGCCACTGCTTTGGTATTGTGGAGTTCTGAGGCAGAATCCTTACGTTTAGGCAGCACAGTGCCTGTATCATGCCATAAAGGAAACCTCAGCCTCGATTCACTGTCTCCAAAGAAGAAAATTTCAAAGCCAAGTCACCTTTCCTTTAATAGAGAGAATGGCTTATTGATGCTTTTTATTTTTATAACTGGAGTCCTTGAGAAAGTCCTGATAAAGAAGTAATGAAATGAAGTGAAGCTTAGAGGAATATTCCTGAATTCCTGAACTCCTGTGTTGGGGAGATGGAAACGAATGATGTCACTGCTCAGTATTAGAAGGTCTCTCTTAAACAATACAGGAAAACATTGTGGTGATCTGTAAGAGTTGTGTTAACAGAACATGAACCCCTAAAATCATTAATAAATTGTAATAATCTTTCTATAGATAAAAGGAGAGGATGTAGGAAACAATAAAGAAACCACATGCTTATTCTTCTTCTCATCTGAAAAACAAGTGCTCTATCTGTATGTGATCTAATAACTAAGATCCTATGAATGCATCAAGAATATGACAGGAATTCCACCAAAGTGAAGTTATAAAACATTTTTCACTTTTCCACAGAGCACCAAGAAGCCACTGAACTGGCAGTTGACTTCCTTTTGCCCTTTGCAGGCTCATTCTGGAAGAAATGATTGCCTAAGGTGCAAACACAACACATTATAGTGAGTGAACGCTTCTGAAATGGAGTTCGCTTTTCTGCTAGGATATAGGCAAGGAAGGACACTTGAAGAGGACTTGCAGGTCTGAGTGGCTGAAATCTAAAGAATAAGAAAAAGATATGTCATAGAGAAAATAACACATCAATTCTATCTTCTGTAATTTTTATTACGATGATAAACAAGCTAGACAAAAAAGATGAAGTCATGTTGAACAGACAAATAACCACTAGCTGCAGAATAAAATCAAACAAACTTTGCCATATAGGTAGGTAGAAGGCTATCTGCATGCTATTTTGCCCACCAATACCTGACAGAATATCATTGCAGGATAATAGGTTTTATATTTAGAAAGGACTTATAGCCTAGTTTGACTTCCTAAAGAACAAGAAGAGTCGATGCTAAATTGATTTTTGGCTATTATTTCCTAATATTTAAAAGCAAACATAATCAAATCCCAAACCTTCTTGTTGAAAACCAGCACATTATGTACCAACATTAAATCTTGATGAAAGACATCATTAATTTACATGTTTTAATCAAATTCTTACTCTCTGTCTGAAATGAACATGAGTTTATGAAAGGATAAGATAAACAATACACTGCCTTGCCTCTTCCTCCAAACAATGTCTCAATTATGACAGTTGTATGCAGTGATTTTTTTCCCTGATGTGATTTCATTGCAAATTGCCAAGTCTGATTTCAGCCTCTGCTTTCAACTAATTTAAAGTAGTTTATGTTAAGGAAAATCAGTAAAAGAAGTGAACAAGAAAAAAAAACAACAAAAGAAATTGCAAGCGTGTACAGCAAAGTTTAATGCATACTGAAGGAGGTTTTGGGTTTTGCTTTTTCTTTTCCTGTTAAATGGGCTTCCTTCAAGAAGTGTTATACAACAAGCAAAAAAGCACTGCTGTTGTGAGCTTCACTGCATAATCCTGATGTCCTGGCCCGGAATGAACTTGACTGCACAATTTCTGATGCCTAACTCCAAAATGAATTTGACATAATGGAAATAAGAAGAGCCTCCAGCTTATACAGACGTCTGTCTCTTCTGCATGCTGTGGCGGTTAGAAAGCTTACAAAGAAAGAGAAGTGTTGCGATGCAAGATTATAGCTGAAAACTACAGACAGAACTAAACTGAGCTGGAAAGAAAGATGCAACTACAGTTCACAGTAATTACAGTAATTGCCTTTGCACGTATTGACTGAAAGCAAAGCATGATGTACTTCATTAAATACTGAATCATAACGTAAACGAAAGATAGTTTCACATTTTGGATAGACAGACCTCTTCTAACACTGGAAGAGTTATATTCCCTTTGAAACATCTTAAGAAACTATATCAGCACAAATTAGTTCAATTCTGAATAGTGCCACCTAAAGACTTACTACAGTCTGGTTGCGCTCTGTTAGAATGCTTGAGCATAACTAGTGTAGGTCATTCAAATAAAGGCCAGCAGAATAATGTGTTTAATTCAGCCATTTATTTAAGCCACCTTATTTTGTGTTTGCACAGGGAATAAATGAACAATTGCAATATCTTATTGAATTGGAAAGGAAAAACATATCCCTTCTCTGGAAACATAGAAGGATTTCTTTTCATTTCTTCTTTGAACTGTCACTGACACAATACAAGTGCTTTTATGCAGTAAATTAAATGGTGATGAAAAGGCACTTTTAAAAATAGAACAAACAATACAGCAGATTTTTCAAGTTGTGTCTGAATTCTTGTATTTGTTGAACTCATAAAATAAGAGCTTTTGGTGTCTGAAAAAGCAAACTGAAGCCTCAATAAAGACAACTCTTTATAGCTAGAATTGCCATTGTTTGCGTTAAGATACAAAGAACCCTATTTATCAGCCTTAACTTGGTATGTCAACTTAAGTACTGTTAAGCAGATTAATAAGAGATGAGAGAAAAGCTAAGCCATGTTCTTTAGCAGTCCTGCTTAGTCATCAGAAATGGAATATATAGCATCAACCATTAGGTGATGAAGCACAGCGTTCCAGCAAGACAGGGAACACTCGAAAGAAACACGAGGGACAATGTGGCTATGCATGATCTGGGCTCCATCAAAAGGAGCTTGACCAGCAGGTCGAAGGAGCTGATCCTGCCCCTCTGATCTTGTGAGACCTCACTTGGAGTATTGAGTGCAGTTCTGGTGTCCTCAACATAAAAAGGACATGGAACTGTTGGAAC
>JAOEHY010000902.1:0-27367 GCA_025447955.1 Psilopsiagon aurifrons
CGCTCCAGGTGTGGCCTCACTAGGGTCAAATAGAGGGGGAGGATCCCCTCCCTTGACACGGTAACGGGGTTTGCCCCGTTGAGTAGCAACGCGCCTCAGGGCGGAGCGGCCATTTTGGGGCTTTCAGGCTGGGGTGTGCGGGCGGGCCTCAGCGCCTTGCTGTGAGGCTTCTCCTCTTTAGGGGCACGCTGAAGAAATGGCCTCTCCACGTAAATAAACCCATCCCGGTTCGTGCTTTATCAGCCCTTGTGCTGCCTCTCTCCCGCTCTCACTGACCTGCAAACCACCCACAGTGGAGCAGAGGGGTCACCCCCAAGCTGTGCGCCCAGCGGGCCTGGCGGAGCAGCCACCATGGGCACGGCTGGAAAACGGGCAGAAACGGGGAAGAAGAAAGTGCCTGCCATCCTCCTAATAATGAAAGGATGTGGCTGGGGCAGGGCAGCACGTGGATGCAAGACCCAGAGCTGTGCAAAGCGGAATTGACCTTTAATGAAGAGCATAATAGACTGCTTCGTCTGGAAGCTCATCACACCAGGAGTCTTTATTTTACCAGCATTCACAACACCCAGCGCAGTGTGGCTGGTGCTGAACCAGCCCCACACGCAGAGCAGCTGAATGGCTCCGGCAAACAAGCAACCATTTTGTTGGCAATGACCTTTAATATCACAAAGCACATTTCTCTCCATCTCGGAGATCAAGGCGCTAATAGGCATCAGCTTTTCCAGTTCTCTGCAGCCACTGGACACTGGTTTCATTCTTGGTAACTGAGTCATCATCAGCAGTTTGTTGCAGAAGTGGGGTTTTTCCTCCTTTGTGAAACACAGTTAATGTAGAATTAACCATAATGGAAGCATGATAAAGTCTAGTATGTTTTTCTGGGTTTGCTGAAAATAGATTTAATACAACTTTGCAGGTTCTAGTTGGGCAGTTCTGTTTAAAACTGCAAACCAAACCAATTTAAATTATATTTGTAAAATGTATTCCCATTTAACTCTCAGAAACAGTAACGTGGGTCTGTCAGCAGCGCTCTAAAGTGGATGAATGTAAAGGCAAGAACAGTACCACTCAGTGTCACCCGTCTACTGCTTACGTGGCTTTGCTTTCACTTGCAAGCATGGCTTTTCCCCAGGTTAGCAATTATCAGTGGCATCCAGGCCTCTCTCAATACTAATGCCACACAGCACAGGGATGATAGAGACGCTGAAGAAGGAGGTGTAAAAGAAAATAGAACTTCACGTCTGCAAATCGATCTGCAGTTTTTCCAGTTTCCCCATTCAGGGCCTGTGAAATTGTCCCTCGGAATGTAAAATGGAGGGAAGAAGGATACCTCCATTCTTACCTTGCAGCAAATTTCACTGCCTGATACAGCTCATATCCTTTGCTGTGGACACTTGGGCCGGGCTGGATTAGCGTTCAAAATGCAGAAGCAAAACGTAGAATGTTTTTTAGTACAGATACCACATTGAACCATACTTTGGAGCGAAAGCTTTTCTTGAAATAGCTTACCTTCATACGGTCTTTGGCGAAGCACATAAATTGCAATACAAACAGGTTTACATATTCTCTAAGAGGCATTGATATCAACTAGGTCTTCTCCAGTGTAATATGCCACCCCCCCTCTCCTCTGTGGAAGCTTTCACTGTTGGTCCTTAGCACTTAGAAGACTTGGCACAATGGAGCACACCCATGGAAATCCAAGGACCCGCTTTTTCACCCATCTCTGCATATTATTTACTGGATCACTTGAGGTGCAAAATGAGAAGCATGTGCCTGTGCAAGTTGCTCTGAAATCCATGTCAGTCATCTACCATCTTGAAGCTAGGTATTAGAAATGGCATTTGCATTACACACAAATATTGGAACCTTTCTTTCAGAAATTACAAGATGCTGAATGAGTTCCAGCTCCTTTGCAACCGCTGCATCCTTTTCTTCTCTCTTCCATCATTGTTTTGCCTGTAAAGCGGTGCAGGCCGTCTATTCAAGCATAGAACTGCAAGCCAATATTGGGTTCTCAGCTTGGTGCTGACACTAATTTATTTGCATGCTGTTGATCAAATTATTTGATTTCATAGATTTTGGCTTCCCAGGAGACACAGGGGAGCTATGGATAGACCCATTGGTGTCAATTCCTTTATCAATATTCTAATCAGTTTGGGGAGGGTACTTTTCTTGGTTTGTATTTTGGTTGGTTTACGTTTTCTGTCGGTCAGCAATGCACTGAAACTAGCGATACCATTATAACATGCTGCAGGAATCCAAAAGCTCCCAGTTATTGAGGACATGGGATGTTTTCACTCACGCTTTAGCTTCACACCTAGTTTATCATTCCTGCAGATACAGCTTGAAAATGTGCATCTGACAACACTTGGTGGGGAAAGTGTATTTTTCCCATCTGATATTCCAAAGGTTCAAATGAAATAATCTCAACCAGGAGGGAACACAGAGTCCACATCTGTCATTTACGAGTGATTAGAAGCATCACCCCTTTATGAACTGAGAACTGGCACTGCTTGTTCTGGGATTCTTGCCTTCAGAATAAAGCATGTCTTTGTTATGGGCCTAAGGATGAAAAGAGGGGAAGGAAGAAGTTTCAGGAGAAGATGAACACAATATTAACACTTCTTCAGATATCTGAGAACTTAGATAAAAGGAAAAAAAGTTTGAACAAACAATGCAGTTATCAAAAATCATCAAATCATAGACTGGTGTGGGTTGGAAGGGATCTTAAAGCTCATCCATTTCCAGCCCCTGGGCAGGGACACCTTCCACTGGAGCAGTTGCTCCAAGCCTTGTCTAACCTGGCCTTGAGCACTGCCAGGGATGGGACAACCACAGCTTCTCTGGGCACCCTGTGCCAGCGCCCCAGCACCCTCACAGGGAAGAACTTCTGCCTAAGAGCTCATCTCAATCTCCCCTCTGGCAGATTAAAGCCATTCCCCCATGTCCTATCACTACAGGCTCTTACCAAAATCTCCTATCCAACTTTCTTGTTAGCCACTTTAGCCACTGGGAGCTGCTCTAAGATCTCCCTGGAGCCTTCTCCAGCTGAACAAGCCCAACTCTCTCAGCCTGTTGAGATGTTTTCCTTCATTACACCTACAGAACAAGTTAATTAGAGAACTGTGGTTCATCTACCTTGAACACAGAGACCAAGAAAGCCTCATATCTTTGGCAAATTATTGGTTTAGGTCATCTGGTAGGGAACTGCCCAGGCCACCCCCTATGCTCCTGCTGCGCAAGAGATAATGCATAGAGCACTTGGATAATGCCAGCGCTTGCTGCACAGTATTAGGTAAGACTTTTCATACTGTGTCCTGCCAGCAGAATGAAGATAATAAATGCAATTGGACTAAAATGTAAGGAAAAATAGATTTAGGGGGTTGTTCAAGCAGCTTTTTATTCTTTCACAGCAACATTGAAAGGTCTCTTAATTGCTTGAGTTAAAAAAAACAAGCATTAATTTCCAGCGAAATTGTTTAATTATAAAATTCAAATCAAATACTAGTAAATAATATTCCTTGCTGTCTCCCAAATGTCTCAATAACTAATATTTACAACTCTTTAGTTATTTGTACATGCTAATTTGTACTGTGAGTCTGTAAGAAGCAATACAGGTGACAACTGCACTCTGAAACTCTGTCGTACTCTAATAGGGAAAATCTTGATATTCACTGTGGCACAATCTAACCTTGAAAACAATCTTTTACCAGTTTGGCTTTAATGCATAAAACACTGCTCATTTTCTGCAATCCTGTCACCAAGTGGCACATTAATTTAGTCACACAATAATTTAATACATTGATGTATCGATTGAAGCGAAGAGGTTTTTGTTTAGCAGTTCCCAGAAATCGTGCATTTCTTGCAGGATCCTTAAAAGGGCAGTTCTTGCTGCAGTTTAAGTAGGGGGAATTGCAGATCATTAGGGAAAGTTGCCCTTCAAAGCTGATTGATCCCACCATGCTGAGCACAGTGGGCCTTACATCAGGAGGGAGGGAAAGCCAGCAGGGGGCAATTAATGGGGCAGATACCAGAGTGCCTTTTCTGATTACCACATACTGTACAGTGGATTTGGCTTTGCTGAGACAGGCTGGTAGAAACAAGAACCCTGATGAGATATGGCTCTGCTAATGTCAAGAAGCGCCACTTCCTAGCAGCAGGAGTAACTTTATTGAAACCATCTGTTGGTTTTGAAGACACATGTACACGCACACATGTACTTCCTTCTCCCGAAGTGTTTAACCTTTCTGTAAAGGCTGACTGAGATCGCATAGCTAACCCCTCCTTATCTTTGAATGACATGCTCTACCTTTTTCAGCAAGTCCCAGCAGCTACTGAAAATGTGGATGACCAGCATTGTTTAGGTGATGTGAGAGTGATGTATTCTGGAGCAGCCACTTCAGAGGAGAATACCCATTCATCCGTCATCAACATACAGTTTCCCAGGAGCAGTCTGTGATTACTAGGAACCTGGCATAGAAGGCTTGGGTACCTGCGTAGAGATGGGAAATCAGTACTGCACTGGCTCTGCTCTACACAGGGGACAGAAAGAAGAGATCCAGCAGGTATAACCCAACAGCAACCTCAAAGGGAATGACACTGCTTGGGTTACAGCAGACTCTGTGTATGAGCTCTGTTCAGATATATCAAGTCTCTAATCATATTTTTATGATCATCCCTCCTTAATATGCCACAACTTTTAAGCTTCTTTTGGCTGTTACAGAGGGGTGCATCAGAGCCTGGCTGCCACCAGAAAATATGACTCCACTGGAGCGTTCACTGAGACTGAATTAACTGTAGATAATGTATTTATCACAGTATTTCATGCACACCTGTGCATGCTTCATTTCTTAGTCCTGAAAGCCGTGTCTAAAAGCACCACTTGAAAAATAAACGGCAGCTTCTTGCAGCTTTGGAGCAAACACTGTGTATCATACCTGGAGTCTCCAAAATCCCTCTCACCAGCAAATATGACCCATATTCTGCAGGCTTTTGGGCCACTCTCTAAACCAAACCACACAAAGGTGGAATGTGCCAAGTAGTTAAAACTCATCTCCAAACCCTTCTAGCTACTTCCTCTCTACATCCAGTGGGCCCAGACAAAACCAACCCTTGCAATGCTGCTGGATGAAGCAACAACAGAGAAGAGCAATGACTTCTTACTGCCCCTTCTCTTCTCCATCCACTTTTGCTTCTGCCTACATGTGTGTGTTATTAGAACTTTGCAGCTTCCACGTAAAAAACCCAGACAGACCTCCAGGTCACCAATGGCCTGGTCAGCTCTTACAGTTAAGAGCTAGGACTTCAGTGCACTAATGTAGATATAAACTGATCTTGCCACTAGTCAGAATGGGATTCAACCATAGGAAAGGTGTAGGCACTTCACAAAGAGTACACATGGCTAAGGAAAGGGGAGAGAAAAAAAATAAAGTACTTCTGCTGGAACAAGCCATGAAAGTTAAGAGCAAACTCATTTTCCTGCCTAACTGGGAGAGCTGGCATAGCTGCAACCACATTTGTTTGTTTTTAGGGATAGTATAGTAAACTTGAAGCACTCAATACCATACAATGGGCCATTCTGAAGTTATTGCTCAGAGCTGCTGAGTTTTTAGTTCTTTCTTCCTTCAATAACTTTCCTGTGGGTGTTTCAAAGAAGTTGAGTATGGAAGAGACAACCCCTGGAGCTGCAACAGGAAGGACAGTATCTCTCCCCATCAGTCTTCCAGCCTGAAGGCCTCTGGAAGGTTAATACACTGGAGTTATTTTTGTAATTCAGAAGGTCCATTGCTTTAAAAAAAAAAAAAAGGTGTCTCAGGAGATGTCTGATTCTTAAGGGCCATTTTTGAGTCAATGCTCTCTGACAGGATGGGGCAATGTGGGGTTATAGACCTATTCACTGAATGCAGAAAGGTAACAACCATAAATTTAGCATCCTTGAAAGGGTAATGGATAACGTGAATATTTTTATAGGTGTCCCTGTATTTGCTTTCTTGTATAGAGGAAAGCCCAGTGGATCAGCTTTCATAAGGAAGTAAGTTTAATACCTGGTATTAGGTTTTTTAAGTAGTGGGTTGTGATACGGGTCTCTACTTGCCATTGTTTACTTGACCCACCCAAACTCAGCTGCATCATTTATGTTCTATGGCTTGATTTGGAATGTTACACCATTTAGGACAACTTCAGTTTACATATTTCTGGGTACTGGCAATTTTTGTCTTCCGATTGTGGCTTTGGACCCTTATCTCATTGTGTTCAATAGCTTTACTGTTGAATGGAGAGACACTGAGCTGAGGTCTTCAGAGAATGCCTGGTCTGTTATTGACTGTAAAAGTGTATTTAATGGTTATGTGTTAAGAAGAATGAAAGGTTATTTCCTCTAAAATCCCTGTGCAGCAGAGTAGATCAGATAACTGGAAGTCAGACAGTGGGTGGATTCCTAGACATTATTTGCAAATACTGTGTTTGGCTATACAGAAAGGAAGATGACTCATTCTGGATTCCAGAGGAGCAAGATGGACAACAGGGATTTCTCCTGTTTGAACCTCACCCTCCTCCAGATAAGGTCATTCAGGTATATACTTATATATATATACACACACACACCAAGGACATACTAGCAGTGGTAAAGCTGCAGTGATGCCAGCTGCAGTACACACCAGACACCCAATTTAGGCTCCAAAAGCTTCAGTGATTAAGCTCCTCGTGGGTCTCTGTGCCAGTCAATTTGTAGCCAGCTGTACTCTCCCTTTATGTGCTGCCATTGCACCCCTGAAGCAGAGGAACCCTTCCAAACTGAATGTCTCCTCCAAGAGTCTGTTTTGATGATATAAAGAAAATAATTGCCAGTTTCAAAGGCCATTTTGCAACCTGGCTTTTTGAAAATCCTGACACACCTTCAAAGTCTGGAACTGTGTTCCTCATAGAAGGGGCCTTGAACTCTCTCTGGGCAGACCACTTTCATATCCTCTTGGAGGGAACACTTTCATATTCTCTAAGCTCATGTATTTCATGGTAATAAGCTGTGGGATTTAACTGTGCTGAGACAACATGCCTGCTCTTTAACCTAAAAGAATAAAGAAGAGCCTTCCAAGCAAAAATAGTTAAGATAAAATGGTTCATGTGATACTTGGAGCTAGCAGGGCATTCACTTTTCTGCTGTTGGGTGGAAAGGGGAAGGGATTCCAAGAAAGCAGGCCTTCAAATATAACTGCAGGAATGGCTGTGTCGACTATGGCCGCTCACACCCATCAGCTCCTTGAGAAGTCTTCTGGACTCAGCAGCTCATCAGTCCCTCCCGGGACCTGGCTTGGGAAGGGCTCCTCCACATGCTGGGAAGTGACTCCTGCTGCCCTAAACAAACTTGAAGGCAAAGCTCATCAGCAACACAAGGAGCATGGGAATTGAAGGGCAAGGAGAATGAGTTAGGACTTTCATTCCTTTCTCACACTGATCATGCTTGCTCATCATAGGCATGGAGAGCACTCAGAACTCAGTTCTTTTACTAATCATAGCAATAGTATAAATGCTAAAATGGAAAGTAATCTTAAAGCCACTTCTTGCAGAGGCTGTTCTCATTTCCAGCATGTGCTGTGCAGGGAGGATCTCAGGGCACTCCCTCACCATTCTTTTTACATTTCAAATGAGGGAAAATTAATTTTTTCTTCTATTTGCCAAAGAAAATAGCAAGTGCGCTTTGGGGAACTGCGAGACAATGAAGTATCATTTTTAGCAGCCAGCATATCAGCTCCTTTCAGCTAAAAGATTCAAATCTTTATAAATAAGGATTTTATAAATTCAGATCTGAATAAAGATTCATCTTATCACTGAAAGAATTTAAACCCACTTCTATCATAGTCAATATAAATGTCCCCCTGAGGCAAAGGGAATGCTGGGAAAATATTCGCTATGAGCCAGTCACTCCTCCACAGGACGAGAGAGATGAAACTTGGGGACGGAAGTATCAAGAGTTGGGAAAGCAGAAGCATGTATTTGTTGAGGTTGGCTCCTGTCTGCTAATGATAGTAGTTTTCTGTAGCTTCCTGAATTTAGACTATTGAGCTTGGCATTACACCTTTCCTGTCAGGAGTAATCAATCAAAACATACACCCATTGAACAATACACACAATTCAGACACGTACATAATACAGTGTGCATTATACATGTTTTATTTCAGATATGTAGGCCTGGCATTCAGCTCAGAGGTAGACCCGCAATTAGATGCGACACACATGCTTTAGTAGGGCACCTGTGTCTTTTAATATATTTAAACCCTTACCTTGCAGACAGAGGCCAGGCTTAGCTCCCTCTCTCATTGTTCTCTATCTAAAGCTGAAATGTGGGATTAGTTCCACTCTCCAAATTCAATGCATAGCTAAGCTTACCTGATGTGACTTGAGGACAGCTACTCAGCAGGGAGGTTTGAAACCTAATAGTGGAACAGGAACAGAGAAACCAGAGAAACTCCCCAGCGACTACAGTGCACCAGTGTGTGAAAGCTGGAGCTGTCATTTCAACCACATGTCAGTGTGGGAGCTGTGGACTGGCTCTTGGCAAACACACACAACAGAGAACAAGCTGCAGTTCCAGAAGAAGAGGCTTGAATGGTATCAATAAGGGAAGGATGGGAAGCTCAGTGCCAGCATCTTTGAAAATCAGATTTGACTGGGAAGTTTGCATTTCAATGTTTGGGATGTAAGGCAGCAGTCTCTCAAAATCCATTTGGTTTTCCAAGAGCATTCTGGTTTTGTTTCCTAAATGTTATGGCATAAAGAGGAAAAAAAACAGTAGCAGCAATGGTAAAAAGGAGATAGTCCAACTTCAACTGCCAGAGGAAGTTGTGTCTGTCACACTACAGTGCTCCACAAGTAGCCATGGCCATGTACCAACTTCTGTCACCCCATCCCCTGGCAGTCCTCAGCTGACACATCAGAGGAACATTCAAAGTCAAATAAAGAGCATGGAAAAAGAACACAGAAGTGTGGAAAGCAGAGATGCCTTGCAGAAATAGGGAATATGTTTCCTTACAGCCATGATCTCACCCCAGCCTCTCCTTCACCAAATCTGTCCATAGAGCTCTTCACACACATCAACATTTCTGTATTAAATCTGTCTACGTGACAACCCAAACATCTCCGCTTCAGTGATATGCTCTTGCCAACAGGTCTTGGCTGCTGTATGTGCCAGTGATTACTCAGACATGAGGTGCTAATGTGGATCCACACACAGTCAAGGGAGCTATGTCATTGATTGAATGACCTCTTGGTCAGGAGCTCTCTGCCAAGGTGCCAGGCTGATTTCAGTGGGCTACCTCCTGTTGTCATCCCATCAGCTAGTGGTATTGCAAACCCCTTGTCTTGCCTCCTGTTGGCCTCCTTCCCTGCAATATGGGATGACAAATTCACTTTCAATTTAAGCAGAGCACCCTCAAACACTACTTTGCATGACCCCAAAACAGATGCAAAAAAAATGTACCCCTAAACCCCCAAATTTGCCAAGATTCAGCTCCACCCTGTTGATTTTGAGGCCAAGTATTTCTGAGCTGCAGCAATTCAGCATCACCTCAGAACACTAGCTTACACCAGTGGAGCATCCTTACTCAAAGACAAAGCTCCGAACACCAGCACGTAATGAATGCAGTCCAATTTCCAACCAACAATACTCATTTCAAGGCCAGGATCTTTCAAACCCCCTCTGCTGACACACATTACCTGCCAAACCTTCCCACACTTGTAGGCTGGAGCAATACCAGAAGAGTTGGTTAGAGTTAGTAAATAACATGGGTTGAAAACAAATTAGGCAGCAAAAGGACCCTTGAGAAATTAGGAAGAAAGCTCTACAGCCTTTCAACTTATTCATGATTTACTAGAAAGTGGTAAAATGTAGCAGGCCTAAGAGCCAGCAAAAAATGCTTCTAAGGCCAAAATACCCCAATTTGAATAGCTAAGTCACAGATTGAAAGCCTGGGGAAGCATTTAATGTAAGCTAGAAAGGAAACCAACATTCCCCATTTCCCCCCACCCCAAACCTTTGATTAAAAAGGAAACAAAAATGTTAATCTTCTGTGGTTAAGCACAAAGGCTTAAAGAGTGGCTGACACACAACATGAATTATTCAGGGACAGGGTTACTGCTTTTCTACACACATCCCTCTACAATGGGAGCACAAAGCCACAAAAGCAAAATAATTTCTGCGAGTGTTACATTGGTAAATAGTTTCAAATAACCTCCATTAATTGCATCAACATAAGGTAGCCTTTCTAGGTATTTAAGGATCCATACAGACCATCTAAAACCATAGAGCCTGATCCAAACCTAAACTGAGCAGGTTTTATATATTACATGACTGCAGTGGGGCAGGTATTACATTGTGTTGAAGAGGTCTGTGCAGAAGCAGCCCCATTCTTCAATCTGATATTGGGCAAGCATCCAGGAGGGTTGAAGATCAATAATTACATGAAGTATTTAGAGTTTCCATGTTCATAAACATCCCCAGCTTCCCTAAGTCTAGAAAAACCCTCATCTCTTTGCAGGCTAAGTCTGCATGGGTCTGTATATGTGCAAACCCCTTGTCTTAGGAACAGGTTGCACGCATGTATGTGCATTAAACCCATTTCTTTAGCGAGAAGAGGGAAGGAGGAACTAGTAGGCCTGCTTTAGAACTAAATGACCCTGATCTCAGGCCACAAAAAGGAACCTGTGCATTAAACTCACTGTGTCTAGGAGGAAGCATTAGCAGCCTCCACAAGCCTACCCTTAACTCAACTTCGAAGCTGGGTAGTTCGTGATCTTGTTCAGAAGCATGGGAATGCCTCTGGCTCAAGCATATCTTACTTTGCCACTCACTTGCCAGTCTCCTCCTGCTGTCCTATAAACCCACTGGCTTGTTTGGCTGTTTGCTGCCCTGCAAAGCTCGTGGAGGGAGAAACCTGCTGGCCTGACTGGGGCAATCAGACTAAGGGACTTATTAATAAGCTTTTCTAAGATGGCTGCGCATGGCCCAGCATTTCTGAAGCATAAGGTAGAGAGCAGAGCAGCAGGTACCCCAGCACGCATAAGACTGTCCTAGGACTTACCTTTGCAATCCCCAGAGCACTGCAATACTTCCAGCCCTGCTAAGTGTTCCCCTAGGCCAGAAAGCCCCTTTATTGCCACTGATACCTACGCAGCTGTGATAATGACCTCAAGGGAGACAACCTGGTGCTGATCTCGCAAGGAAAATCACCTGATGCTGCAGCACCTTAGGTTGAAAATGAAACCAATGTGGCAGCAAACGGCAATGCTGTTAATGGCACAGCTGTATGCAGTGATTTGTTTTCTGTCAGTGGGTTTGGAGAGCGATGGGAAGAAAGAGAACAGTCACAGAGAAGCTCAGTTACAGAAATTCAAAGGTAAAGCTCCCAATTAAACACGTAGCAGTCAAGCTAAAATTATAGGTGACAATTACTGTAACTTGATTAGGCACAATAGCAAATTCACTTCTCTAAATCACTTTCACAACTCTCCTAGGAGGTCTGAAAGATGTAGTATATGAGGTTCATTTAATTTCTAATGTAGTAATTATCACTACTGAATAAAAAAAAAAAAAAAAAGAAAAAAAATAGCAGTGACAGACCCAGGAAATAAAATTAGCACTTGAGGTTTTAATAAAATTTTTATGTGCAACCCCGTTGGTTAGAAATTGTTTAATCAATCTTATCTGGTTCACAGACTTTGTGCTGAGCTTTTGCTTCATGTTATTACAAGACAATATGCTGCAGCACCTTCTTAGCATCCCAAGCTGCAAAGCCTGAAGGCTACTGCTATCCAAAGCTGGTGCAAGCTCCTCTTTCAGTTGTGAACACCCAGTTTTGTTCATGTGCTGATGGCTGTTTTCAGGTTATACAGCTGGATGTAAGTACTGGTAACTCAGGAGCAGGGTCCAGCCTGCTCTGCCTGGCTGCCCCAGTAAAATCTCTGCTCTAGGTGGTAGCTTGTTTCTGTGGTAGCAGAGGTATCTAGTGAGCTTGATCAGGTTTTCAGGCTATTCATGTATACGAGACACTGTCAGTCCTTTCTGAAGGGGACTTCATATTCTAAGCTTCAGTGTAACACTGAGAGATACACATCTCAGCCTCTCCTGGGCCTCCAGATTGACCAGGCGGTGATAGGCATGCCAGGAGTCCAGGCCAGTGGTTTGATCAGGGACAGTGGAGGAACATAAAGGGACTAAGTTGGTGCTCTGCAACTACTGTCATTTCTGACATTTTCCTGACCCATGTGTCCTCAAGCTCCTGGGCACCAATGGAGAGAAAGCTGAACCCAGATTTCCTGTCCTGCATCTTACAGGGTCACTACCTGTATAAGTTAAGCTGAAGTGGTTTGTTTCTGTTTGCAGACCAAGTCGGTGTCAGTAGAAGAGAGGTGAAAATGTGTTCATTCGTATCTAAAGGAAAAAAAGCATATTATCAGGATTCCTTGATTGTTTCAGTAGATCTCTTATTTAACCTAAGAAGTCCATCTCCAGTATTGAACAAAATTGCTCTCACTGTCAGACTGCTTAAAATGCTCACTGCTTTGAAGTGTGCCAGTGTGAATTCCTTAGTGCCATTTTAATTGGGTTTGGTACCATTCAGAAGTCCAGTGAAGGAGCATGGCCAGCACTGACAGAACTATGAGCAGTACTTGCCTGGCTTGCTCCGCTTTTGTCCATCAGAAACCTTCCCCTGACAATGGATTTTGCTCCGCTCTCTCTCTTTGCTGGCACTGTCTGGCCAAACACACAGACCAATCCATCATCCAAGTTGGGTTTTTTCTTCTTCTGTTTGCAGTTTGCACACTAGTAATTCGTGAGTGGCCCAGTGGCTAACAGGTAACTTGGTAGCCCTCCGATCCATAACAAAATCAATAAATATTTGGGTGTCATCATAAACAGAGACCATTATTGCAGCTTTTCAGTACTTAAAAGAGCCTTCACAAAGACATGGGAAGACTTTTTAGCAGGGACTATTGCAATAGGACGAAGGGTGATGGCTTTGAACTAAAAGAGGGTGGTAAAACACTGGCACAAGTTGTCCAGAGAGGTGGTGGATGCCCCATCCCTGGAGATATTCAAGGCCAGGCTGGATGCCCCTGCTTATTGCAGGGGGCATGGATAGGATGACCTTTGAAGGTCCCTTCCAACTCAAACTATTCTATGATTTGATGATTAAAGCACTGCAACATGGTAATTTGAAACGAGAGAGTAGCCTGCTGCCCAGACAGTTAATGTAACATTCTGAAATTGATTTATTTCAAGAAAAAAAAAAGTGGCTTAAGCAATATTTTGCCCAGCTGTATGTTAGATTGGATATAAGGAAGAAGTTCTTTACTGTGAGGGTGGTGAGGCATCAGAATGGGTTGCCCAGGGAAGCTGTGAATGCTCCATCCCTGGTGGTGTTCAAGGCCAGGTTGGACAGGCCCTTGGGTGACCTGATTTAGTGTGAGATGTCCCTGCCCATGGCAAGGGAGGTTGGAAGTGGATGATCTTAAGGTCCTTTTCAACACTATCTATTCTATGATTCTATGTGTGTATGGTTCATAACATGTCCTGAAAGTCTTCTGAGATGCAGCCAGCAACATGGAGCAAGTTTGCCCGACCTGTGAGGATTGCTTTGCTGTCAGCTCTTCCTATGGGACACACACTCTGCACCACATCTCCCAACTGGCCTGTAGTGGTGGAGGGGATTTCTGCCTGGGAAGCACTGCACAGGGCCTCATGTTCCACACCTGGAAAGGAGATTCACAAGTGAATGCATCTCCAAAATCCCACTTCTTGACACAGCCCGTTGCCTCCTTTTGGTCTCTGCCATGGTTTTAATGCTAGCCCCACTGGGGTCTTTGCAGCGGGGCAGTGGCTGGACTCACACCATGGCACAGCAGGCAGGAGGCTCTGTGATAGTGCAGCCAGCACTGTCCAACATCTCCCAAAGCCTCTTAGGACCAAGGGTCAAAGATGCAGGATGGCCTGAGTCATCAGTGATCAACTGGCAGCTCCTCAGAAAACAGATGATCACTGTAACCAGGCACCCAAAAATCCCCATGACCTTCATAGATCCTACACTTTGCTTTCACCTGTCAATGCAGCACCAAAGCCATCAAAGCTGTGACAAAATGATTAATTAAAGCCCAACTGGAGATAGGAGTTTTCTGTCTTGATTTTTTTAAGTTGGAGTCTGTGTGTCATTTTGACACACTGAACAACTGCACCATATAGATCCTCTCTGCAATTATTTCTGACAGCCCATATGGATGCTGATTGAGCCCCTGCGAAGGAGAGAACAGAGGAAAGCTGTCCTCGAAACATCCGGATGCAGAGAAACGCTTCGCTCGGAGCGGGCAGCGCTGCTGGGATCCGAAGGCCACTGCTGCCATCTGGTGTCACTGTCACCCGGTGGAGGAGAGTTGGGACGCTGCGAGCTGAAGTTGTGTTCACTCTCGTTGGATAAATGACGGGTGACTTAGTCCAAAACACTGAGGAAGGACAAAGTCTTCCCTGGCAAAGGACAGCTCTGCACATCCGAGCTACTTCGCATCCATCTCAGTCTAAAAGGAGCCAGCTTGTGTTCTTGAAGATAAGAGAAGGAGAAGTAAGAAAGGAGAAGAAATTGCTTAAAAGGCTTTTTGTGGAAAGGAGACACAATCTAGCAGTGTGAGTGACAGATCAGCAGCTCTGTCATCCTGCTCCAACAGAGCCGTGGGGAGATGCTTGTGTTGCCTGAAGGGTTGCAAAGCTACAGAGCAGAAGTGGAAGTTTGGCTCTTGGGAGCTCAGACTGGAGCTGTGTGGAGAGGAGGAGGCAGTGGCTCAGTCATGACTAGGTCTTTCAAGCCTTGGTCTTAAGTGGCTTTGTGTATGAAGGCAACGTTCCCTTATGTAAAAGTGCATCCTCATTGAGGAAGGGGAACCATTTAGGAGGGAGGACAGTTCTCCCACAGCCATTTGTTATTCAGCGTTTTTCTGATCTATCGTTTGTCTCTCCACACAGGTCTGCCAACAGGGGCCAGGTGCCCTACAAGCCTTAACTCTCTAACCACAGCATCTCTTCCTCTAAATGACAGCATTCATGCAAACAACCCCTCGCTTTTACAGCCCCAGAGGCCAGTCCTGCTCCCTCCTTCATCATGAGATAAAGGCAGCAGTGAGGAGATAGCAATGATTTGATCAGCTCTCAGGATATTGAGCCTCAGTTTGAAAAGCAGACAATTTCCAGTGTCACACTGCTACATTTTCAAAGCTGATTTAACTATTCCATTTAAAAAAATGCAAACATATTCAAATTAAAATACTCAAAAGATATGAAGGGGGGGGGGGGGAAGCCTTGTTGGAGAGAAGACATGAAATGCATCTATAATTTCCCGTCAGGCTACAGTTCCCCTAACTGACCATGACAGTCAAAGATGAAATAGAAATTTCTCCATCAAACAGGAACACAAAGGAGGGCTGACCTTTGATCAAATGTGTTTGTAGTTTTGACAGGGAAATTTGCATTAAAATAATGTATGCTGGACACTTACAGGAAAAGTTAACTCCCAGCATGTAAAGGAAGAGAGAGGTCAAACCATCCTTAAACAGTCTGTCAGATGAAAGCCGCACTCTCCTCACTGCAGAGCTATGTGAAGTTTCGAGTCCAGGCTCTCTTTCTGAAATCACAATTGCTGTGGGTTTTGTGATGCTGTTTTTCAAAGTAGTGTTTATGCAGGGGTGAGAAAAACCTGTTTCAGGCAAACAAAGGCTTTCTCACACAAAGAAAACCCTCTTCTAGCATAGCATAGCAGCAGAAGGCATTTAAAAAATCAAATAGCACCACCAATTCATTATAATATTCAAGCTACAGGCTTGGCTGATCTCCTTGTTTTCCAGCAGGAGAATAAAGAAAGGAAAGCAGGATGGGAAGTGGGGTCGCAGTCTGTTTGACCCAGAGCAGTGGTGTGCAAGGGAGCTGCAGAGGGGCAAGTGCTGCCCTGGGGCTGACGGCAAGAGGCACCACTTGTCTTCTGGCTCTTCCTGAAAGCAAATGTGTGCTCTGCCTGTGAGGTGGCAAGGTCTGAAACATTCAGCCAAGAAATAGCCATGGAATGCGGTGTTTTGAGGTGATTACGTAAATAAGGGGGATTTGTGGAAATCCGTAAGAACGGGGAGATTTGGGGTTTATCTTCTCAGGAAAATCACTGCTATTTATTTAAACTTTTACTACAACTGCACGATAACAGTCATTATCATACAGGTTTTTACAAAAGGCCCCACACTGTGAGCTAAGAGACATGACAGATTCCTTCAGCAGACAAAGCCCTCCCCAATACATGTGATAGCCTCTTGGGTTGTCTCCTTCCTTCCTTGCACGCACTTCTTTAATATTTCCAAGGTTGCCCAGTTTACTCACCTACATGGTTTTACAGCCCTCACTTTCCCCGTAAGGACTGCAGGATAGGGATGGATTTTGGATGCTTCCAGGTCTCCCTTGCCCAGGGTCCTACTGTGGTTTATCATTGCAGTAATAACCACTTGCATGCCATGGTCTATTCACAATCCCAGTCACATTTAGTTTGTTAATTAAAGAGATCACTGAAGATCTTCCTTTCCCAAAGGACTGCCTCTGCCTCTTTATCTTCTGCTTATTAACTGGAAGTTAAGCCCTATCGCTACTTGTCCACCAGGAATGGTACCCCCCATCCAAGTTCTAGGCTGCGCAATGCCTGGTGCATCCTGGGTCTGTCCAGGAGAGGTCAGTGAACACACACACACACACACAGAGCCCACAGTCAGCAAATCTGGCAGTAAAACTGCTTCATGTAATGAAATTAAGTGTTTGGCAGTTTCAGGATCCAGCAATGGGAGGCTGAAATATCACCCCCCAATGCCCAAGCCTGCTACCAGAGTCAGCCTTTGGGAGATGCACCAGCGTGGTTGGATCCAATCGAGAGCTGGCAGTGGATGAGAGCCTAGAAATCCCTCAGGATGTACTCCCTGGACCAGCAGCTGCTTCAGCCTTTCCCACCCGCTCATCTGGTTATCTTCCAAGCCAGAAATTTCTCCTGGAACCATGCAGAAACCAGGCTATAAAATTTAAGTGCACAGTCCTGCAAGGGCTGCCAGCCCTGGAGCTGAAAATCTCATCCAAAGGCTTCAGGAGCCAAGTACCTTTGGAGAGAAAAGCACTAAACCCTTTGAGAATGCTTTGGTTGCAGGTGAGACATCTCAAAGTGACACGTTTTCCATTGGACAATCTCTCTGCCTCCACCTCTATGTCCTGGCTAATTGACTTGCAAGCGACCAAACATCCAATGATCCATAATGGTCACAGTGGCCTCCTTGCTGCAGGGACACAGTGGCAGGAGATTGCCCTCCAGAGAGGGTGGGAGTGGGAAGAGAAATTGGGCTGGGGTTTTATAGCAAAAGCTAGGTAGCCAAGGTTTCTGTGCTGCATCTGTTCCTTGGAGTCACTACTGTAATTCTTGGTTCAATTAATTTTATGGATTTTGAGGACTCTCCATAAGCTGAAAGCATCTATTTCCTGAACCTACTATTTCAAATATTCACACATGGTTTCCTCTGACTGTGGTTTGAGCTTTAGTTATAGATTTTTTGTATTGCTTTGTATAGTACTAGTCCCAAATCCTTCAAAATTATAGGAGTCTTTTAATAAACTTCAGGTTGAGTGAAGCATCCAGTTCAGTCATCAGCAACACTATCAACAGAGGCCCTTCCTTCCAGCATGGGGCCCTGTATAGGATAGGGTTACAAATATCATGTTGACCCTTTAGCATATTCAGGTAATAGATAGTAGATACATGCTGATAACAGGAACACACACATCCTGGGGGCTGCCAGAATACTGAATTATTGTTCAGGAATTGAAGTGCTTCTGCTGGGAACAGGTGCCCAGCTCAAATGCTATCGTGGCATTTAGGCTAGGAAAGGAACAGCTTACAGGCAAGTAATTCCCAGCACCCAGAAAGAAAGAGGCTGGGACTTGTGACTGAATTGAGGCTGGATTAAATCTCAGAGGGGAGGATGGGGGTTGTGATCCCCACGAGCAGCACAAGGCGACCTGCCTTGACCATCCTCTTTCTGCTCTCTTCTTGCTCAGAGACTTCAGCCAAGCAACTTCAACTGCTTTTCCTGCTGCTTGGAAACCAGGAGCATCTTATTTCAAGCATATATTATCTGAGCTCATTAAAGCTATACCATTTCGTGCCAGCAATGAATCTTGTTCTCAGACTCCAGCTTTCAGAGCTGCCATACAAGAGAGAAATACAAGCCCTAGCCCACCTGCTTCTTTACCTCAGGACAGGGGGGTTTATCCTGTGCCCTCTGTACAGGGACCCCAAGGTTGTGTCTGGAAAAAACCTTCATTCAGCCAAACCTTCCAGAACCCCCAGGTCTGAATTGGTGAATCACCTTTTATGAGCGTGGAAGAATCTTCACCTGGGGCCTGAGCATGCACAAGAGTGAAGGAAGCCACATCCTGAGCATCCTGAACTGCTGCAGCTGATTCCCTATCATAAGCAAAGAGAGAAACTTCAGGGTGAGGAATTACTGCAGCGCTTGGAAGACAGAGTCAGAGTTTAATGGTGAAAACTTCTCCATAATAGATGCATTTCCACCCTGGTTCCTGACTGTGGAGCTAAAAGAAGCCAAAAATGGCTCATGAATTATTACTTGCTGGCCTCTGTGACCAGAGTTCTTGCTGTTGCAGGAAAGCAAAACCATCTGGAGCACAAGGCTGGGAAGGGTGAGGCTACCCAAGGCTCGGGCAGCATTCTGACACAAACCATATAAAGCCACAGGAACAGAAAAACTAAAAACTCAAACAAAACCTAAAAAAACCCAACAAAAACAAACCCAGAAAAAGCAGCACTGCATTGAAGATGCAATGAAGCAAATTGTGTTTAGGACATGGAGCAAAGTGCTTCATCTGAGGTTGGAAGCTTTTGCTGATTACCCTGAGCAATGTCACAAGCAAGAGTGGGCAGTGGCTGTTTTGGCCAGTGGTTGCCCTTGCTGGAGGCTCCTGCACAGGCTGTATTACATCATGTTAATTAGGGAGCAGGATGCCAAGTCATCGAAATCCAGATGTTCAAGTAACACACACACACATAGCCTCAGCCACTGACGGTTTACAAAGCAAGGAGCGCAGCAAAAGCGAAGCACTTGTGTCAAGAGTGGCAGGTCAGAAATCAAAGAGCAAATTGCTCAGGCAATCTGTACTACTTGCACTCAAAAAGCAAAGTCACTCAAACACCAGATTGTGGCTGGGGGGGGAACAGCATCATTGCTGGAAATGCAGTGCAAAGAGCTGATGGGGAAGCAAAGAAAAAGGTGAATATGAGAGGATACCCCAGAGCCACCCCCAAAGTCTCACATGCCCACCACATGCAGGTACCACATGCTGAGCACAGACAAACCATTTGTGTTAGCAGCAGCTCTGAGCTGGTGGCAGCAAGCTCAGAGCAGTTTAATTTTGGGGGTTGAGATGACCTAGCTCTCAATAGGTAAATATTTCACTGTAGGGAGGTGCTGTCTGCTCTCCTCCCATGCCCTATGACTCTTTGTGGTTTGGTTTGCAATCCAAAGCCATAGCAGCCCTGAGTGAAGACAGAGGGATCTGTCCATCTTATTTCAAGTGCAGCCTTCTGCCTCTGTAAAAGGTCATCATAAATCCCTGCAGCGCTGGGAAGAAGCACATTAAGTTCACAGGAGGTGGAAGGAAGCAGGTGGCCTTCTGGCCTGGCCATCCCTCCCTCCTCCACCACCATGAGAGGGGACAACGAAGCCAAGGCAGAGTCAGAGCTGCTTTCATGTCCCGCCAGCACAGCCCTCTCAGCCCCAGCTCTCTCTGGGGAAAGGGTGGTGGGTCGAGGGGCCCTTCCCATTCCAGCACCATTGCTGGAGGCAGGACTGGGGCTCAGCATCCCTTGGCAGAGTTGTGAACCTCTGTTGTCCTCATTCCATCCTCTCTTGCCACCACTGAAAGCATTTCATTTTCCTCTCCTGGATGGTCCTTGGCTGTATCAGTTCTTTTCCTTGCACTATTAGGAATGCAGCCAGAGACTATCATCACATAGAAAAGATTCCAAGTAATCTCAAAAATACAAGCTTTTCCAGTGCACACACCCATAAACACTGGTTGGGAAGAGCTTCATTATTCCAGAAAACATTCAAGGACACACTGAAGCCTGTGGTCTCCTGCAGAGGCCACGCTCTTAGAGCAAAAGATGGGAAGATATCACCTGCTGCATGCATGGTATTTCTGTCCGTGAGCTCAGACAACCCTCAGGCTCTCATCCTGCTGGTGCACACCACAGACATCCTATTCGTTGTACAGGTCAGCTGCAAAGGAGGGAAAGCATTGGAAAACCAAACCCAGATCCATTCTGTAGGGAAAGCTGGCACGTTCCTCGTGCTTTGCAGGAAGTGGGTTCACCTGGAGGAGTGCAGAAAGCGGAATCCCTGCCAGAGGAATCATCTGGTAAACTTCCTAATGAATATTTCTGCAACACAAAGTCTCTTTGTAGCTTTAAATTAATCTAAAACACATTCATTAATTCATAGCTCCAAATTGGATTATATTTTGTTGCTGACCTCCATGCTGTTTGGCTGTAACTAGATTTCCCTGCAAAGGCAGCGGCGCTGTTTAATCATAATGCCAACCTTTGGATCTACTTCAGCGGCAATTACCCTGAGCTTTGACTTTGATATAATTTATACTTCAGAACACACCATAAATAATTCTTTCTTCTCCTTTCACTATGGCTGTGTGAATGTGTCCGAACCCATGGAAATATGAATCGCTGCCTATTTATTCCATTCAGGCTGAGTGATTGACTGCTGCTGTCCCCGGCCACCCACTCTGCCCTATGGGGACCCTTTCATGTTCTTGCGGTGTGAGATGAGCACTGTGTGTGCTCACCATAGCAATGCCACCAGGCAGAGTGGCCCTGGAGGTGCTGCAAGATGGACCACAGCCAGCCTGCAGACCACAGCTGTGAACCCCTGGATGCAGGTCATGTCACTTCACTTTCCCGGGATGACCAAATGTACTTTAAAATGGAATAAAGGAATATTTGCTATCCTAACTACTTGTGTAATAACCACACTTACCTATTGGACTTTCTAGGATGCAGCCAGTCATCCCATGTTCAGTTGATGGTGGTAAGTTTGCTTGTCCCTTTTCTGTTCATTTCAATAAAGCACCAGTGTTTGAATGGAGACCAGTTCAGCCGCTTGCTTAGGTGTAGAAAAAGGACAAGTTCAGTGCAGGTCTCAGTTTCGAAGAGCCCAAGGACAAAGTCTGAAATTCCGCAGCATAAAATTCCCAACATCCGAATAAATTTAACCCCGAATCACCAAAAATTAATGAGATTTCTGCTGGTTTGGATCTAAGAAAATCCCGTGAAGCAGTTTTGCTGTTTAGATGCATAGGGAGAAGTACTTTGTGTTCCAGACAGAGTTTTTAATTCTCTTATCCTCTGTGAAATTCAGGGAAAAGATCAGTTCTGAATTCCAGTTATGGCCACTTTGGATATTCAACCAGATTTGATGTTGGTGGCACACACACAACAGGTATTCCCAGTGCCACTAGGCAAACACAGCCCAAATCCTCCAAACACCATAAATTCCTCATAAATGCCTCAGCTGCTGGCAGCATGCTGAGAAACAGCAGTGATAGCTACAGAGATGCAATTAGCAGGAGAGGTAATGTACTACAGCAAATCTGGTGGCAATGGCACATTGAACATTAGTGTGTTGGCACCAGCAAGGGAGTGTGAATCCTAATCATGCTGAGACACACTCTGTGCATGGTAGAAACACCATCTGAGTGCACAGAGGGGTTTGCAGGTCTGTGTTCATGAGGGAAAACAATGGTGAAGGTGCAGCATGAGCTCAGTCACGCTCTGCTCTTCCAGCTGCTGAAACCAGGAATCGTTTGCTGTCAGTGAAGTGCAAGGATTTTAAATGTATGTGTCAAGACTTGCAGGAAGGGGGGGAAAGGCTGAAGAAATCTTATATGTACAACGAGCAAAGTTGGCTCTTCATTAAAGCAGTGGGGTTTTTACTGTTATTCAGTTTGTTATGGAGGAATTTGACCAAAGACAATGGCAGCTTGCAGAAATGATTATGCATTGATTTCTTTTTATTATTATTTTATCATAATGTCAGAACAAGACTGCAGACTGCTTCTGCAGGAGTCTTACGTAGCCTTGCAATTAAATTCAAGTTGCTTTCATGAAGAATGACAGCCCAGCAGTGGGAAAAAAAGCTGCAAAGCCAATGCTCAAGACTGTCAAAGCAATCAAATAACACCCCTTAACTTTTGCTCAGCAGCAAAACTTCAGGCCTCTCCCCAAACCTCCTTCACTCATCAGCTTTCCCAGTGCCATGCAGATGGAGGGTAGCAGGAGGATGGCTGATGTTTGCACTAACCAGGTTCAAGTTGTACCGATATGGTGCTTTGCTGTAGTTTCTGCATGCTCACGTAGGCTTCTCTGGCTGCCCAAAAGGACAGAATGTGGGTATCTGCACTCGAGTGCGAGAGCACACTCAGCTGTCTGTGTCCCCCATCCCTGGATGCTCCTGTGCGTCGGATGTCCCTAAGGTGGTCTGCATTGTGCTGGGGTAGGTGGAGGACATGACCTTGCACACCAGCATGGCAGCTGGATCCAGAAGTGCCTTTTGCATTCTACTGCCAACAGCGGATTTGCACCATAGGCTCATCCTGTTGACATCGGCTTCTAAATTGTTCACAGTCTCCCTGTTCCTGTGGCCGTCCCTCAGTGCACTGAACCACAAGAGAGCTCCAGGCCCCATTGATGGGGAGAAACCAAAGTGCATTTGTCAACCACATCTTTATCCAAATAGGAAGGCTTCACCTCAACAGGCACACAATAAACCTGTATGGTGAAGGCAAAGCTTTCACAAATCTAGTACAAAAATGATGGCTTCACCCAACCCCAAAGTGTTGTTTCACTTTTGGTTGGGTTTAAACTCTGCCTTTTGGCTACTCTGGGGTTGGTAGGTCCCAGATGAGGCAGCCCCGGCCATAAGCAGGGCCTGAAACCCTAAACACTTGAGCTCCAAATTTGGGTGTTTGCAAGGATGTGACATTCCCGCAAACCCTTCATGTTGCTCAGCCTGCACAAGGGAGGATCTGAAATACGGGGCCTTGGTGATGTTGAGATGACCATTAGGGTTCTTTAGGGTTCAGCAATTTTTCATGGCAGCTGCTCTCTGTCATGGTCTGCACATTGGCCAGGTGGGCCCAAAACTAAACTCTCTGTTATCACTCCAGGTGTGATTATAACCAGCTTTCGTTGCAGAAATGACCACCTCCTGGCTTCAACAAGTGATTCAGCATCGTATTTAACACTGGGCTGCTGGGTCAGTAACCATCCCCAAATACTCCAAGTGGGAGAGAAGTTATTAGTGCTCATCCCTTTAAAACAATATCCCCATTGAAGCCCATCTCCTGCTTCTCAGTTTGAACGTGGGTCCCACTGGGACATCAGTCCTGTCAGATAGGCCTTTGCTGGCCACCTCAGGCAAGTTGCCCAATGGCTGACACTGCCCCATCACACTGTGTGCAGGCTGGCACAGTCCTCAGGAACTTTTCTCTCTGCCTCAGTAAAAAGCCTTTGTGTAAACAACCTGTATTTTCCCTTCTGATTATTCTTCATGGGGGCCCCTTATACGTGAAGCACCATCCAGAGACAGTGGCCGTGGCTCATAAATTTAACTACTAACCTTTAATTCACAGGTGGCAGAAAGAGTTCTTTAAGCATCTGAGTTAATCAGGCTTTGCTGACAGTGGCAATCAATTGTTCAGCAGTCTACTTGTTGCTTAATTACTGTTGGACTACATTGTGTTTTCAAAATGTCAAGCATCCTCTTTTAGAAATGCAATAAATCATTTCTCCACGGCGTGCAAGGCTAGAGGAGGAGACTGTTACTCTCTCACACCTGACCTTGTCTACAAGGAGCAGAAATTGATCATTTACTGTAGCGCTGAAATATCATTTAAGGAAAAATGAGTCTTAACTAAGAACTTCAGCTCACTAAAAGGAAGGAGAGCTGCTTTCTGGCCGTGCTGACATTGGGATGTGGCTCTCTTAAAACTCCTCTGTTACTGAGGCACCATCTACACTGGGGATGATCAAGTATCAGAGTATCAGTTGCAGCAGGAATCCACAAAGCACTTGTGCCCAGATTTTCCAGAGAGAGATACCCTGATTCTTGTTCTTCCAATATCAGGCCAGGATATTTATGCATCAACCAAAGAGTCATTCTAGCCCTCTTGATTTCAAAAGGGATGTCTCCATGGAGCTGAGATGGGCAGAGAAGAGGCAGTTACTCCATGACACATCTCCATTGCCAGCACCTCATTGGGCCTGATTCTGCCCTAAGGGACTGATGCCAAAGGTAGGTCCATTCCCCATCCATAAGAAGTAGTGGATAACTTTTAATTGTGTGCATTTGCAGCGACTAACACAAATGAAACATGCTCTCTGCTCAGTGCCCAGAGCCTAAGGGGGTAGAAGTAATAAATGACATCTTTCTTGCTGAGAAATGAGAGGCATTTTCATCAACAAGACCGTGCTCAAGTATGTTGAGAGCAGTGCATGGATTGTGGCTGGTGTCAGCCACGATGATACAAAGATAAAAGACATCCTCTGAGGGTGCTGCCAGAAATAAGAAGAAAGAGGCTGTGTGGAGAATCATATGGATCAGATTTCCTCTCTCATTGTGTTTTAATAGAAAAGCTTTTTGCCTGTTCCCGAGAGTACCCATGAAAATTTCCTTCAATCCAGAGGTAGGATGGGCTTTTTGGATTCTTTTTTTTTTTTTGCTTTTCATTAAACATACATGCATCCAGAAAAAAAGCATTTTCCCTTCTGGAAAGCAGAGCTGATTCAAGCCAGGAGCCAACAGCAAACAGAATTGTGATCAAGAAATTAAACTGAAGCAATAAAATGCTCAAAATGCAATGAAACTTGCAAGGCAATAAAAAGGAGGAAAAACATGAGAAGGAAGAAAGGTACAAAAGAAGTCCCTAATCTAAATTAATGTCTCCATTTTCTTAATTCAAAACAGATTTACCTTTTCTTCCCATTGTTGCCCTTGGTGTTGGTTTTATCAGTTCAACTGTGTTGGGTATCACTTGTTGGTTGAAACACGCCGGTTTACTGGCCAGCAGAGCATGAGGGGTTGTACCGGAGCTTCCCAACATGAGCCTGAAACAAGTTTTTGGAGGTACCACTGGGAGAGGACATCCCTGCAGATCACCCACATCCCACTTCTTCCTGGGACTCCAGGGAAGAATCCCAGTGTCAAATGTTTTCCCCTCTCCATGGTGGCCCCAGTTTCTTGCCACCACCAGCAGATCCTCCATGGGGAAGAGCAATCGCAGCCACCCCATGCCCAGGCACATGGGCTCAGGGGTCTATGTCCATCTGCCTGTGCCATCCAGACATCTTGGACGGGGGCTTTGCTGTTTCTATTCACTATTGCCAGGGATGTCCAAAGGCACAGCACTAGAGGGCACTGCCTGCAAGCCTTAAGGGGACTTCTCTCCAGCATGTCTGCTGGGACGCCCAATTCTGGCCGTTCTCTGGCACTTTCCCTCCTCACCTATGTCCCTCCCGTAGGGAACGAAACGGAGCCAGCCGGGGCCGTTCATTCCGTTGGCTGCAGTTGCGGTTGGCAGCCCAGGATGATGTACAACAAACCTCTTCTGTATAACTGAACTGAGGTGTTATCAGCATGCTTGTTGCAGGCACAAAGCAAACTGTGAAATAACTGCATGCGTTTTTAGGCCAGAAGATGAAATCACGCTGGTGGGTGTCCAGGAGCACAGGAGATGCAGAGCCATCTCCTTGGTGCCTGCGGGAGCAATGTCCCGCTGTGCTTTGGGGACCTCGCAGCTCCAAACCCCCTCTTGGATCCTGGCAGTCCAGGGAAAGCAGCTCCTTTCCTGCTCATGCTCCTGTAGCAGTTGAATACCCCGTGGACTCGTGTCGAGAGAAAGCAGCTGAATTCATTCAGATTAACCCAAACTGTGAGCTAAAGTCTAGAAGCAGAGGACACCTCCGCAGGGCTGCCCTGTGTTACCTGGAGCATTGTATCAGCCCAGAATACAGGTGACAGGAGAATTCGTTCCCTTATTTTGCCAAAAGCATCTCACACAGCCCAAGAGGAGTCAGGCTCAGCCAGCACATGTCATGAGTTACAAGTCCTCAGCAGCACGGCTGATGCTTTAGTCTCTCTTTCTCCACACCAAGTCCAGTTGCACCATCCCCAACTTGCCCCACAACCCTCACAGGCTCCCTGGGTATCACCCTCTACACCAAAAAGCCATCAGACCTGAATGGTCTGCTATGCTAGGTAAAGCCCAGACAGAGCCAAACTCCTCCAAGCCTTCCTCTGGGGCCCTGCGCAGCTGAATTGACACTCCTGTGACTGATTTCTTCCAGCCTGAAGTTTATTTGATGATCTGCCCTAATGGAAAAACAGTTTTTCCACCTTTCAAATGTGAGCAAGATAAAAAATGCCTTCCTGGTTCAAAAAACCACATGGAACCACTGCCAAAGAATAGGCATGTTAATAACATCTCCTTTGTATGAGAAGACAGTGCTGAAACGTTGAGTGATCTCCCCAGAATGCAAACAATAGCCAGAATAGGGCAAGGAGATTAAAATAATCCTTGGGACTCCTTTCAGTTTTCATGCCTTTTGTAAAATAAATAAATAAGTACAAATCAGCAGTGTATCGTGATGTCCCAAAAGCTCGTGTATTCACCCCGAGGGATTCCTGCTCCACAGTTAATACAAATCAGTTGCATTGATAACAAGCCCCTGAGGCTAAGGTGCTATTCCTAAAATCAATCACTGGCTTGAAAAAGTTGCAGGAAAATCATGGTGTTTGGGAAGTTTGAAGGCTCTTATCATTAATCCAAAAGGGAATTAGGGATTTCTGAGGATGCACAAGGGAAAGGCACAGGTCCCTCTTTGCAGCCAGGTTTCTTGAGGTGCTTGCACACTGCAGGACTGTAAAACTGTGGCTTCAATCTGGAGGCTGACTTGTTGCAGAGGAGAAGGGCTTGGTGGTGGTGTTAAGACACTTTTCTCACCAAGCAGCTAGTCATTTTGCTGGAGTCATGCTCAGGGATGCAGCACAGCAGCTGCCTCCAAAAAATAAGAGTACTTAGAATCGTTGTTGACTCAGCTCTATAGAATCATAGAATCACAGAATGGTTTGGGTTGGAAAGGACCTGAAGCTCATCCAGTTCCACCCCCCCTGCCATGGGCAGGGACACCTCCCACTAAACCATATCACCCAAGGCTATGTCCAACCTGGCCTT
>JAOEHY010000908.1:0-12453 GCA_025447955.1 Psilopsiagon aurifrons
AGACCAAACATCACTAAGCCATAACTAAAAACATTGGTGTTATCAGTGCTGTTCCCAGGCTGAAAGTCAAAACACAGTGCTGCACCAACTACTAAGAAGGAGCAAAATGACTGCTACTGCTGAACCCATGACACCAACACATGAAGAGCTACCATGACATGAACCTTCACCAACCCATACAGGGATATAAGGCTCCTTATATCTCCTATATGGGGATATAAGGCTCCTTATAGCCTTATAGCCTATTTAGGCTATAAGGATGCTGGGGAGGGACCATTTGTTAGCGATTGTACTGACAGGACAAGGGGTAACAGGTTAAAACTTGAACGGGGGAAGTTTAGATTGGATACGAGGAAGGAATTCTTTACTGTGAGGGTGGTGATGCACTGGAATGGGCTGCCCAGGGAAACTGTGAATGCTTCATCCCTGGCGGTGTTCAAGGCCAAGGTTGGACAGAACCTTAGCTGCAATGGTTTAGTGTGAGGTGTCCCTGCCCATGGCAGGGAGGTCGGAACCAGATGATCTTAAGGTCCTTTCCAACTCCAACTATTCTAAAATTCCATGATTCTAACCCTAATATTTTGTCTCTCATGCTGGCAAGTATCGGGTTTTAAAAAACAAGTGTTGGACAAGCAACAGGAGTGACATGTTGGTTCATATTTACATTCACAAAAATCTGCAACCAAAGGACTTCGGTAATTAAAATGACATCTTAGTCTTTGAATTCAAACACCCTCTTTCATTCTGAAGTGAATTTCTCTTACCTCTGTTTTGAACATGTTACTCTGTAGTAACGAGTTCCACAGTTTAATCACATGCAATATGAAAGTACTTTTGTTCGGTTTAAACTTGACAGTAACTTTATGGCTGCACCTATTACTTATATTATTACTTATAAGTAACAGTGAAAAGCTGCTATTTACTCACACTATAGAAGACTTTATATATTGCAGGAAAAGCTGTGAGAAACTCTAACAGGAGGAAAATATTCCCCTAAGCATCTATCAAAAGATAGTCGGTAATTAGTCTATGCCCTGAGGCACTCACTAAATTAATTTCATTTAATTCATCAAACTTTCCAAATCTTCTATGAATCTTTACATTTGCTTAGCAATATTTCGTGGCTTTGAGTTCCAGAGACTAATTGTTCTGCACAGAATATCCTATCCTCAGTACAAATACTTTGGATAAATTCTGCTCTCCAATGAAAACAGGCAGTCCCCAGAGACTGAAGAAAAATTATGTGCTTATATCCAAGGGGAGAATATGATTTAATACAATTAGGGAAAATATTTATATAGATTATACTTTCCCTTTTTATTAACAGCAAATTAAGATGAATCAAATTTCTGCTACTAAGTTGAGACTTCCATAACTGTTTCCAAATTAAATTAGACTGTATTGTAAAATAGATACCATGTGCTATTTATTTTTATTGATTTACACAGTGTTGATTACCATAGCAACTAGGAACCTAGTAGCACAGTTTACAAAACATACCATAATGAAGGTTTAAAATAAGCCTGTTGCTTTTTTCTAAGGTAGCAACAAGAACAACATTCTTCTAAAGGTATACCATTAATTACATTTAATTTGATTAAACTGAATGTAATTAGAATTGAATCAAAATTAATGAGAATTTTCTTACTTTAAGGTTGGAAATTTCTTAAGAGGTCAATTCTACTGAAGTGCAAATGCAGAACTTCCAGACCAAGAATTTCAGCCATACATAGCTACAAAAATCAGTCAGCAAAAGTTTTACAGCTGGTTTTGAGTATGCTTGAGCAAGGGCTGACACCATTTCTGATGCTTATAGAAAGTAAGAGTCATAACACTATCAGATATTGCGACACTCCAAAGACAAGTGCCTTTTGGATTTTGGAAAGTGATGCATGCAAAGTATGTACCTGCTTCATAGCCACTGATCCCCAGTAGCCCACGGCCTGTTTGCTAGACTGCACCTCAACTCACGAGTGAAATGAAATGGGGCTAACAATATTGGGATTCCTTCCAGGTACATTAAATAATAGTTGGTATTAGCTAATATATTTAAATATCTCTTTTCAGTGTTGCATATAGCAGTAAGAACAAAGGGAAGAGCTATGACAGTCTCACGGGTACAGCATGATTAGATTACATGTTTCTCATTAGAAAGGAATGGTCTTAATTAATTCCTCCTATTGTGAATCAAGAAAGAAACATCATTACATAAAGAAATGACCTGTTGGGAGTTGCTTGATAAGAAAATACCCTGCACATTCAAGAATAAGCACTAGAAAGAAACAAACAGAATTCTCAGATGATAAAGATAACCAAGATCTTTGGTTAAAAATCAAAACGGAGATCCAATCTTACTTTGCTTACAACTGTTGCAAGTTCTCTCATCTCACCAGTCGTGCCAATAAAAGCACTAAGCGGTTTTAATAATCGTTCCTAAAAAGACAAACGTAAGTTCTTGTCAGACGTCTGTTGTTTTTAAATAGATAATCTACGAAACAGTTTCAAAAAAGCTGATATGTCATAATATCTACTTTGAAAGCTGTAAAAATAAGGATAATAATTAAGATTTTGAGGGAAGCCGAATTTGCAGTAACTCTTCTCTTCTGAAAGAATCTAATCTTGAAGTAACATTAAAATGAACAGCTCTCTTACTGCACACATAGTCCTAAACATGTCCTACATATATTAACAGGAGAGAAAAATGTCACTAGGGGTCACTACATCATCACATTCTGTGTATTGACAGTCTGCAGACTGCCACCATCTAAGTTGGATGCACTGTCTGCGAACCTATGGCTTGTGTCAAGGAGTTATCACTGAGAATTTCTCTAAACCACTCAATCTCTGTTCTTACGTCAGCCAAGGAGGACGCTAAATAACATAATGAATTCAAAGGATCCAGTATTTCACCCGCAGAAGTTCTGACGGTTTCTGCAGTATTTTTTTAGGATGAACCCTAAGGCAACATTTGTATTTGTTGCGTTCTTCCACGTTCAATGACAATATTGTTGTGATATTTTATTTTGCCACTTGTCATGTAAAACTGATGCTCATATGTGTTGGATATATGAACAGAAACACTTACTGACGGATCTGGATCACAGTTAAGGCAGTTCAAGACTATTCCATTTGATGATACTTTCACAGCATCCTGAATCATCCCATGGAAGTCAGTTACCTGGCCCTAAAGGAGAAAATAATGTTGTGATAGGCTTTACAATGATGGTAACTATGTTGTTAAAACTGCATTGGTCCAAGTTTTGCTTGCCATTACAGCAATGAGACTCCTTATTTCATATATGGTTTTAAATACAGAAAAAACTGCCCCCAGAATCTACGGTAGCAATGGGAAAAGATCACACATCTCAGTCATACAACCTCAGTCAATCATCATTTAACTGCTGAGCCTTCTATCATGTCATTCAGGAATTTGAAATTTATCCTCCATTTTGGCTATTACACTGAGTTTTAAAAACAGAAATATTCCTCCTTCTTGATTATGTTTGAAATACTTTTAAATGCAAAGAATTAACATCTAAATAATAAAATTGACCCTTTGGCTAATTAGATATGAAAAATTTATATAAAATTAGATACAAAAAGCTGGTATTTAATACTTGTGAAAAACTTTAAGACAAGTTTCTTTTCTACAAGCATATTTCTATCATCAATCACATACTAGGTTTCCACCAACCCTTCTTGTGTGAGTGCCATCTCCTCCGCTTTTGCTGATTGCTGAGATGTTTAAGCCAAAGCCAGATTGCTCCAGGGTAACTGCATTGTCATTATTCTAGAGAAAAATAAATTTTAAACCACATGTATTACCAAGTAGATGAGTTGCAGCCTTTCCATTATGGGTATTATCTCATCTCTTCATACATGCCCAGACAAACCATATCATCACATGGAAATTGCAGAAGTAATCCCGTATTTGTCAGACAAACACCACTGTGCATTTAGTTAGACTTCATCTTACTGGCGACAGCAGTGGTGAAAACTGTGCCTCTGGAGCTCAGCATTCAAGCTATTTCATGCATGGAGCTCCCAGTTTAAGTTGCAGGTATCTGCATTTTACATAGCTATGACAAGAAACACAAATAGTGGAAACGACATCCTTATATACGGCACAGCACGTCAACTCAGAAATTAAGAGGTTTTAAGGATCCTAAGTTATTTTGACATATACTTCACAGCAGCCATTGCTGTAAAATCAAAAATCTAATGTTGGGTTTTTTCAGTTTTATTTTTGAAGGGTGAGAACTGGTTAGAGATGAAGTGCTCTCTGTGAAAGAACATAGACAAGGACTTAAAAAAACCCCAGAGGTTGTCCTTCACCTAGTTCCTCAAAAGCTGTAACAGACATGGTGCTCGCCCACCAACCTCCTGTTCCTGCTTCATCCTCTGTGAGGGATGATAATAAAGTAGTTTTGATACAATCTTACCAAAATGAGACTCACAAACCCGAAAATTGCAGAGCCAAATTACTCCCCTAATCTCACACACCTTATGCACTATGAAGATGCTTATAACTGACAGCAGACTTTACTTGCTTGGCTTGTCTTGTTTTCTGGCACTAAAGGATGAATCTAACAGGAAAACTCTGGTTGCTTTCAATATATGCTGGATTATATGACTCTTTTTCCTTTAATTTTTGCCTGTGACTTGCTCCCCAGCTCACAGCCAGAAAGCATATTCTCCTTGCATCAATCTTGCATTTATAATCAATCCTTAAATTACATAATTAGTAAAAATTATTAGTAACACAATTATTAACTGAGCAACTCACATCCTCTCACTGCCTGTAGCCCCTCAAAATAAAGTCACATTAACTTCAACAATAATGCTGCCAAGATATAAACCTGTTTGGGGCTCTCCTTGATGGAAGATTTGAATTCTGTTGCACTTCCAGATGAGGCTGATAGCAAAGGTTGTTGCACTGTCTGATGTCTGAGTCTTGGGAGGTTCTGAAAAGAGTTTGCTGCCCTAGAAATAAAAAAAAAAAAAAAAAATCATGAAAGACTTTGACAACTTCTTTTTTTCCTTCAAAATACCAAGATTTAAAGGCAGAGTTTTCAAATTAAGCAGTGTTGGGCTACCTTTGCTCCCACTTAAGTTAAAGCATCAATTTCAATCACAGCAAAGTTTAATCTTACTGCTTTCAAATATGCCACCCCACCTTAGCCACACTGCAAAAACTCTGTAAGTTGTCTGGATCTCCATTTGGGAAATAAGTCTCTGCTTTCCTCTAGCAGAAAAATGTACCACAGAGTCAGCAGTGTGACTCTACATTTTAGCATTCCTGTGGTACCACAACATTATTTTAATCATGCTGCATATTGCTTTTACAGGAAAATTTTCTGCACAGGAAAACCCCCCCCACATTTCTCTTACCTTCTTGACCTTCCCCTAGTTCTCAGCTGTTGTTTATTTTCTGCTGTGGCAAAATTAATATTAAAATAGAAAATAATTAAGGATATAAAAAAGAGCAACTTGATTTCATTCCCCCCATCCCATTCAAACATACTTTTGCGCACACATTAATGATCTTGGAAATGCTATATTAACAGGAATAGCATGATTATAAGCAATGCAAGCTTGCAAAAGTGTTTTGAAAACAAACTGATATTGGAGAGAGCAGTTTGGCTTCAGGCTTGTTAAATTTTAGGCTCAATTCAGTCTTTTCTTTCCTTCCTTACATTTTAAAACCAGTATCATTTTCACTGTAAAATGGACACTACCACAAATTAGATTAAGCACTAATTTAAACTAATATATGATACAGAACACTTATTTAATGCTAGTATCTTTTTTTCATTGCTGAATTAGGAAATAAGAATTTGCCTTACTTGACTTAATATTGATTTTATCATGGTTCAACATATGAAGACAGCACAAATGTCATATTGCAATGGTGGCTATCAAACTATGTTTCAAAATCATTTTACCTATACAGGTAAATTATTGTGTTCATCAAACATTTCATTTACCTGTGATTTGAAAGTTGCTGGAAGCCATATGAAACAAAGACAACTGCTCAGAGATGTTCTCTGCTCAATCATCCCCTCCTCTGATAACTTGCATTTTTCTTACAAGACAAACAGGTACAGTTGTTGGCATTTTCTGTAGCTTCCAAGCTCTTCAAAACTGATTTTACAAGCTGTTCTTATGGCTTCTATAAGTTACATTTTGTGCTCAAGTACAAAACTACTCAGGCTCTCAGGGTCATAAAAGTAATGCTCATATTCTTATTTGCCTTCTTCTGCACCATTCATTTATAACTAAGACTTCAAGTCCTTCAGAGCAAATAAACCTATCACTTTTTTGTCACATTACCTTTAGGATATGAAAATGTGTAAAATAGATGGTTAATGAGATGAGCGATGATAAATGTTTAAGCAATAGCTTGGATGGGTGAAGTTACATTTCATTGAAGTGGCTTATTTTATTTAAAAATTAAATCCGAAACAGAATAGACTTACTATTGTCTCCCCAGGAAAGTGAATACATCTATGCCACAATACTTTGTGCTTACATGGCATTTTCCACGATCAAAGCAGATTTAAAAAGACAGAAAAATACCCTTTTTATCCCTCTATAGGAAGAGCAGAAGAGCTCAAAGTCCCATGTCTCAATTCTCACATCATATGTGCTAGAACTATAGTTCTGTAACTGTGAGAGTTCATACATTAAATGCTGATATATATGAGACATGTGGCTAGCACAACAGGCAAATACACATCTTAGGCTTTGGAAACAAAGTCTTTCTCTTTGGAACACAGCCACATACCAGTGTCCAGGACCTTTTTGGTAATTTTAGGATACTTCTGAAATTTTACAAAGTAATAGCTTTCATATTCCATCAGAATTGTCTCAAGATCAATGTTGTCACAAACTTCAAAGCCACGTAAACTTAATTTCGTCTCCTGTTCCAAAGCATATGCAGCATCGACGTACCTGGTAATTAAATAAAAACAACAAACAAAACCAACAACTGTGAGTCATTATCTTATTCTGATTTTTGAAAGAAAAAGCCAACAATGGCATTAGTATGCAGATGGTATTTTTAACGTGTCCACAACTATGTTTATTATAAAAGCATAAATTCAGTTAAAAAAAAAAACTTTGCTGATTTATCTGAAGTACTTTTAAATTATACAGGATATTTTTAGTCCAGAAACTGAAATAATTTAGCAAAGTAGAGAGCCAAGACATGTAATAGCAGTTTACCTTTTCCTCACATCAAACAAAAAGGCCATGCTATTGACCCACCCAACAGAAGACACAAGGACACATCACAAGAGATTAAGCCTGCACAAACCTACAAACATAGAACATTATTCTTTAAAAATAACATACCCCTTTTCCATTAAATAATGCAGAATTAGAATAAGGAGATTTTTTCGACGAGCTTCTGTTCGCATCTCATCCTGTGAATTAACACAAAGCTCTAGATCAAATGTAATATTCTCTTTATTGCTGTAAACAGCATCTAAATGTAGCCTGTGGAAACAAACAAATTAAGACAACAGCATGTAAGAACTGTAAAACAACTCACTGTTAATAAACACAAGGAAAGCTGTTTTCAAGGTAATTTTTCTTACACATTATCAGGGCTACTGAATGGGTAGAAACCTTTTCCTAGGGAAAATTACTTTGAGGTTGCAAAATAACTTACTTCCCTTACTATGGTTGTGGATCTCTAGCATGTTCAGGCTGCTGCGGATTTCAGGTTAAGACTTTTGCAGACCTCATGCACAGTGTCTCCAAGGGCTGTGCAAGGAAACCTCATGCTCCAGTTTGGCTGTGTTCTTCTCTTCAACTAGAAACACATCTTCTGAGTGCTTGGAGAAGTGGGGATGGAGAACAGGTCTGGGATCTGTGTGACTACACTACAAAGACCAGCTGTAATGCTGCTAGCACCTCCCATTTCAAGGGTCTTGATATACAAACACACAAAATAGAGCATGTGAGGGACTTGTACTTTGGGATAACATCAGACTTGCCTGATTTTAACATATGATTGAATAAAGTCAGGTCCCAACATACAGAAATTTCAATATAGAATTAGTCCCTGGATTTCTTCACACTGACTGGAGAATCCAAAGTTATTCACAAGTGGCTCAGTGTTAAAACAAGGCAGCATAAAATACCTTCATCATCATTCAGAGAACCCATATCTGGGGGAGCATAAAGTGCAGTCAGTACTGAGTAGAGCAAAAGGGGCAGTGGAAACAGAAATCTTGCAAGATACTAGAATAAAGCCTTACTCTGATGAAACATATATGCCAAGTGTCTGCAAAGAAACCCTGAGACTTTAGCAACTGAAGTTGCCATAAGGAGAGCTCTAGAAATCAGCCTGTTGGCTTTGGTCTGCCTCATTGCGATTTGAAGCTGGGATCATGGGAAAAGCAGGTATGACCAAACCCACATTTAGGCTAATAAATAACTTCCTTTCCCTTTTAGGGTGCTGGCATTCAGCACGGGGAGCTGCACTCAATGATCCTTATGGGTCCCTTTGAACTTCAGATGTTCCATCATTCTATGATTCCGTGATTACTTATAAGGACCCAGTGTGAGCATGAAATGGTTCAGTGGATGGGGAAAGAGCAGTAGTTTCTGTTGACTGCAGAGCACATATATATTCCTGATCATGTTGTAAAGCAATGCATACACAGACTCCCAATTCCATCCAGTTTCCCTCCCTTCTGTCCCAAATTGACCACTGCCTGCATCCATTCCCAAGAACAAGTCCAGCCCAAGTGTTAGGAACCTGCAGGGGACAAACCCACAGATCTTTGTCCTCTTCATACTGGAAGCAGGGCCCCAGCATCTCTAACAATGGCTTCTGCTGCTGTCTGCCAGTGCCTGGCACACAAACAAGCTGAAGAATTAGTACTGGTCTTGTTTTTAAATCCCTAAATATATTCACATGGAAAGGCAATTTCTCTATCCTTCCTGGTTTCTTTGAAGGAAGTATCATTATAGTAAACTGCAGATACTGAAGGATCAAGGTGCAAAGGTGCTTTTGGGTGATGCAATTTACTGCAAAACCAACTTTTATCTTTAGCATGCTGCTCCTTTGTCAGATTAGACCTACCTGCTCCCTCTGCTCTGTACACAACAGTGGATATCATATAGTATTCTGCTGCCAATTTAAACACTTGAGATAGCACAATCTGCTATTGTTTTATTTTAAAACTAAGAGCTATCCGTGCGCTTGCCGACCTGTAAAAAGCACTGGGTAGAGCAGGCAAAAGTTCACCGTCGAGCATGTATTTCCTGGGATGTCTGCTTCAGACGTGGGGCCATCTAGTGACACAACTAAGAAAGGTCTGGGGTTTGCTTTTATCAGTGTTTCCTGGGGAGTGAAAAGTGCATTTGCATTTTACTTAAAAATAAAAAGATTGGCAGAATCTTCATTTTGGTTTTCTAGAGATGAAACTCAAACTAGCTGCAGAAAAGGGAAGAAATCATATCCCACTTCTAGCCTTTACAAGCTTTGATACCCCCTTGACGAAAGTTACATTGTCACTCTTTCTGACACCACAAGAAGCTATAAGATCATCTACCTTTCAGTAGTGGTACAGAGATGATTAGTTTAAACCATTTGGGGGAGTAAGAGTGCCGTGTAAATGCTTGAGTCAACTAGAAAGGCTCATGAGAGGTGCTGCAACAAGAAGTGAACCAATTCTGAGAACAAAGAGAAAACATTTACTCCTGGGAAAGGATCTTTTCCTTCTTGCTGTTCTTTGGTGTCTGGAAAACAGATTTTGAATTGTGGACCTTTTACCACTTCTCCTAGACAATCTGAATCTTCTGAAGCAGGGTTGGAGGTGCAAGAAGGAAGCTGGAATCATCACTCACGGAGAGTCCCACCAGTTCTACATGCAACTGCTTAGCTGTTTTATGCTGAGAAAAATTAGCTGTTGTTTACCCATATATCAAAGGGGAAGATCACAGCTACCTCTGAATATTTAAAACATAGTATGAGAACACAGTGGTTGCAACAGAAGACACACATCAAGCGTTTCATGTTTAAGTGTTTACAATAATACTCTGACAAGAGATAAACTGCATCTGCCTGATGAACTCACAGGGCTCACAATCCATGCCTGGAACTTTCCTTGACAAGAATTCGTATTCTGGCATATCTCCTGCTGTTGTCCATCCAACTAGGTTACTTCTGGTATCCTATAAGGGCATTTTAAATTACAGCTATGGACACCATCTCAAATACTGTAAGCAGAGACTTACTTTGGGTATAGGATAATGCTGTGCCTATCTATGAGGAACCCGCTTCAACCTTAACCTAGTAATGCTCTTGTTCTGTTGACCAAGCAGAAACAAAAGTGAACCTTTACATCAAAGAAGAGACCCATCTAAAAATCAGAACAGAGTTTAGATATAGAGGTTCATTCTGTGTTTATCTCATGTTAATAAGAATGCAAATAATGGTAATTTTGAGAGGTCATATATGTGATCAAAGAAAATTAACAGGATGCTACCCTGTTGATAACTGACAAAGAATTCCATTAGATTGGATCTGAAAAGGAGAACCAAGATACTAGTATCTCCAGACCCAGTTCTGTGAGGTTTCTATAAAACAAAAAATTAAGGGTCTTTCTACATGTAACTGTGACAAAATTATAGGTCTTGTGAGCCAGTAGTGCTTGACAAATCCCAGAAAGACACTTCTCCCAGCCATACAACACTCTCACTTTACCATGTACTCTTTCCACAAGGTAGATGAACGAACCTCTGCATGTGCCAGTGCCACCAGCAGCTTCAGCTGTCCACTTAAAAGACCTCCCTGCTGACTAGACATGATCTCCTGTCCTGAGTCCAGTTTATTCCGGAGGGACTGACCCTCACTGCAAGTATATCCACATAACAATGTGCCTGCCACAGTGGGTGAGTCACGGCTCAGTGGTGGGGACTTGGCAGTGCCGGGGTAATGGTTGGACTTGATGATCTTGAAGTGCTTTACCAACCAAAATGATTCTATGATTCTATAACACTGCCCAGAACTTCTGCTGTGCTTAGAGAAGAAACGGTAAATCTTATACAGCATGAAAAAAATAGGAGCACTTATAAGTGCAAAGTTACTTAAAATTCAGTTTAGCTTTATACTGATTTAGCCTTTTTGTTTAATTAGCATCTAGAATTGCATGTTGTTTACAGCCACTGGTATTTCAATAGATGTTTAAATGTTTAAAGTTTAATAAGCTTCTATTCTTAAAAGAAAAAAAAATGTATGTAATTAAATTTTCAATTACTATAGGGGATTTTGGGGTCCATGCAATTAATAAAAGCTTAAGGCACTTAAGCATGATCTTCTTTTAAAAACTTATGAGTTGAGCACTTAACTAATTAGCTCGAACACTTATAGTGTATTTTATTTATTTTTAGATTAACAAAAGCATACACATTCCTTTCTTAGAGTTGTTTAAAATTAAACTCTATTAGATTTATGCATCTTTAAATGCCATTGTTTGCATAGTTATTCCCATACTTTTTACTAAAATGCATTTACATTGTAAATCAATCTGGTCTCCTGCATAATTCCATTAAATTAATGGACATTCTGAAAGATTAATTTAACCCTATAATGTTTTATTATAATTTGATTCTGTATTTCTGCATTAATATATTGGGATAGAATGAAGAAAAAAAATACAGAATAAGTCATGGTGTGGGAAGCTTGGAAACATGAAGTACAAGAAACCTGGAGAGAGGCTTTGGACAGGGGCCTGTAGGGACAGGACAAAGGGAATGGCTTTAACTTGCCAGAGGAAAGACTGAGATGAGCTCTTCAGCAAAAACTCTTCACTGTGAGAGTGCTGAGGTGCTGGCACAGGGTGCCCAGAGAAGCTGTGGCTGCCCCATCCCTACAGTGTTCAAGACCTGGTTGGATGGGGCTTAGAGTAACCTGCTCTAGTGGAAGGTGTCCCTGCCTGTGGCAGGGGTTGGAAACAGAGGAGCTTTAAGGTCCCTTCCAACCCAAACCAGCCTAGGATTCTATGTTACTGCAGTGCTGTGCCCTCTTACATCCAACTGGTGCAGCCAGAAGAATTCACAGGAATCTGTGGTTAGGAATCCAGACGAGGCAAGCCGTTAGCTCTATAATCACACAGGGTAGTCTAACAATACATGCATTGTCCCTTCCTTCTTTTGCCTTTGGGATCCCAGGATGACTGCGAAGTATAGGCTTCCTCAAACTGACACCATATCGGGGTACAGAGTCTGAGGCACGACATGGACAGTGGTATTGAGTGTGCCCTCAGCAAGTTTGCCAATGACACCAAGCTGTGTGGTTCGGTCGATACTCTGGAGGGAAGGAATGCCATCCAGAGGGACCTTGACATGCATGTGAGGTGGCTGATGCCAACCTGATGAAGTTTAACCATGCCAAGTGCAAGGTCCTACACCTGGGTCAGAGAAATCCCAGGCACA
>JAOEHY010000909.1:0-19748 GCA_025447955.1 Psilopsiagon aurifrons
ATGTCAGAGATTTGACTTCCTAGAATTTTATGCCAGAAGTAACTGGCTATTAAAAAATTATTTTAAATATTACTTTCAATTCAGTGGAGTTTATCGACAGAATTCATGAAGTAGGTAACATTCTCTTCTGTTTTCTTTGAAGAATTACTTCAGTTTTGACACTCAATGTTGTTATGTTGCGGGTTTTACCTCCTGTTCTACCTCCACTGTTTTACCTGCTTTACCTCCACTGTTAAAATGATTTTATTGGACTGTTACAAGGTGGGACTACTCTGCATACAGGATTTAAGTGACTTTGTGGTAAAAGGGTCTTATCCATAACATTTTGTAATTTAATTGTAGCCCATAAATCAAATTCTTAGCTACTATAAATTCCTTGAGCTCCATTTGATTTACAAAGGATTTGTTTTCCAAATCTGTATTTGCTCTAAAACAGCAAACAGGATCAAACATGCTCCAGCACTGCTTTATCTTCAACACGTTATTTCTGCTCAGTACTGGCACCTACCTTCATCTGGTTCCATGTTCTTTGCTTCTTTAGGAAAAGCCAAAGAAGTCTGTTGCAGCTGTAGAAATTCTTGCTGTAAGTGTATTTTCTTTACTTCACATAGTACTTCAATATGTACTTTATGAGAAAACTGAAGAAAGATTGACAAAATTGGTATGATCAAAACTGGTATGATCTCAGACATGATCAGCAAAAGCAACACTTGTAATAGCAAGTGCACCTTCACCTAAAACGACTTTAGTAAACTGGGAAAAAAACCCCAAACAAACCAAAAATCAAACCATATACCCCATCCTAAAGAATGACACATTAGCCAAGTTCCCACACTTGTTCCTTTTTTGGCACAGTTCTAACCACAGCAAGTGGCAATTTATCTGCTTTTCCAGCAGACATCTCATGTTCCTTGAAATTTCACAAGAACTTAGATTTTTCTGGCACACCAGAAAACACACTCAAGTTCCCCTAAGTTTACAGGAAAAGAATTCAGAACTTATCAGAACAGAAAAAAGTAAACTTCTCTTTCCTATCTTTCAGGGTTTCAAATCCTTCATTTTTCTGTCATGAATTCAGTTCATAATTGTGAATTTCATAAACTTAATACTGATAACAACATTAAGTTTATGTTCTAAGTGCTATAAAAAGAAAAAGGAAACATATTCTGTTCCACCGACCCATGTTTCAGCCACTTACTCTGTTTCTGAGGTTTAGACAAACTCAGAAATTTACCTGTTTCTCTTTTGTGGATTCTGGCCTTGAATGGTTCTATTCTTCACTACCCCAACATGTTTCCATGGCCTTCAACAGCCAAAACTCCACTGATTAATCTGCTGAATATCCTGAGTATCCTTCAGCTGGCATTGTAAAGCTATTTCTGTAGATACTGTGACTGTTTGAGAGGTCTGTTTTCTAATGTGTGATGCAAATGCCTAACAGCTAAGAGATTAATAAATACAAAACTGATCAAAAAAATAAAAGGATTTTTACTTTTCACAATGCTCATCTCCACTACCAATTTTATATTGCATTATCTGCTGTGACAGCAGACTGACGTTCCCTGTACCTCCATACAAATCCTACTGTAAGTATGGCAGCTAAAATGACAACAGAGGCTCCGCTGCTGCTGTTTAAAGTGAAGATTGACAGCAGTCCTACAGAAACCTATAAACCAACATTTATATTTCAATCTGAAGAGCAAATTGCTAAAACCATGCCAGTGGAGCTGATTAGCCACCTTCTTCCTGAAGCAAATACTACTTTATCTGTATTAACATACTTTCCTGTTAAATTCTGATGGAACAGGAGAATCAGTTGAAGCATTATTTTATTTTTCTAATAATCCTGAATGTGACATTGCATGTTCTGTCATCCTTACCCACTTAAAGCAACATTTAAACAAATGTGTAAGTAAGATTATGACCATACCTCTTTAGTCCCTTTGAGATTTAAACCCTCATGCCAATCAGGGCCTAAGGCACTGCCCAGTTTGTCAGATGCTGCTATAGGTCTTTCTTTTTCCTCACTTCCTGAGGGAAAGAGATGAAGAACATCAGATTTAGCATGCATACTTCATGGCCTGCAGGACTGATTACTAGAAGGAAAGACGAAAGTGTGTAATCCAAAACCTGTTATTCTGCAGGCAAATCAGACTCCAAGCCAGTATTTTTAACACCTTGCAACTTTACACCTTTCATTACTTCACTCATCTTGAAATCAACCATGTCCCTGCTGGATGCCTGCATGGACCCTTAACAGCCAGACACTTCAGCACCACAGTTTTGGAGACCCACAGTAGACTTAGTTGCTTCATATCACTGCTAATCACTGCTAGCAAATGTGCACTGGCTCCTCCAGTGAAAGTTCTAACATAGCATGATACATATGAAGAACACTGGGTGCCATTTTGTGATGGTCTGACTGACTCTTTTACAGTTTAAGACTATGTTAACATTAAAAACTGCTGCTGCAGTGTTAGAAGACCAAAACACCATACCTTCCACTGTGTACTTGGTTCTTTTACATTCAATTGGAGTCTCTTGGTTTTCAGCAGACAGCTTTGGAATGAGAAATTCAGCTGCTCCTGCATCAAAGAAAGTGTTCCCAATGGCTTTGTCTTTGATAGCCCAGATCACTTCACAGCCTTGAATTTCATAGCTGCAGACATTTAAACAATGGATAAAGTCACAGACTACCTGAAAAGGACCCGACTCTTAGCAATGCAACTAGAAGCGTGACAGGCTTAATTCCGAAGCCTAGAAATAAGGGATCCAAGATGTTTAAACCTATCAAATCCACCACTGCTTCTAAGTATTTTCATAGGAACCCATTAAAGCCAACAGGTCAAACTTTCTCACCAGCACAACCTCAGCTGCACCAGGGTGGAGGGTGAGGGGAGGTAGATCAAATTTATGATATCACTACTTAGTGTTTCCTGCTCCCCACAATTTAAAAAATGTACATTCTTCCAGACTGCCCACTGCTAAGAACCGGCATTTGGATCTTCTTTGTACTACCCGGAACATGAACCGGTAGAGACATGCAGAGAACAATTTAGTGAAAGTGAAAAAGTGATTCCCTGGAACTCAAAATGAGACCATATACTGGCTTAATATAGGTGGTTTAGTAATGTAGCAGACTGAAGGACCACATGGTTCAGTAGCTTACCTGTGACAAAGGCCACATCAGACACTCCAAAAGCTCTATCAGCTTAGATTAGGCTGGGTGCAAGATAAGATGCCTCTTTATTCCCATTACACCTTCTGATTTCAGAAGTCAGACAAGTTTCATAACTTAAATATTGCCCTTAATAATCTTAACAAAAATCTCTGGTGGTGCCAACTCAGGCATTGTATATTCTTGATATCTATGTGTCAAAGCTTCTTCTGATGCTTGCTGAATTTTATGTGACAGTAAGCACCACTACACTGCAAAAAAAATATTTTTATCAATTTTGTTACTAAATTCTTTAAGCGCTACAATTTCATAAGTCATCCTTTTCCCAAACTCATGCACACTAGAAAAGATTTTATTTGCATATCTATCTTTAAAACATAGTCATTTACTTACACTAATTCAAGTGCAATCCCACCATTTCCTACCACTACTATTCTCTCAGCTTGAGCCAAATTCTTCTGGAAAGCCTGCATTAAGAAAGGAAAAAAGTCAATTACAACTTAGTTCATACATTCCCTCACACTGATCAATTATATCCTTTTCAGTGTTTTCTTGCTCTGTTAGTCATCTTATTTTGATCTTCTCAGACTTTTTACACATTTACTTACACCAAGATCGGGTACAAACACTCATGAAACCTGTGAAGTCCTAATGCTAAGGCTTGAAGTTACTGGTGAAGCCTTACAAGTCTCAAACTGAGACAGAAGTTAAATAATTACATTTAAGCCACTTAGAGACCTTAACAGAATCCAGAAGATTTTCTCTGACCTAGAGACCATTAGCATTGTGATATCTATTAATCCAGTTTTATTACAGTTTTATAACTTTCACAGTAATTTGCATAACATTAAAAAGGCAAAGATACAGAAATTCAGGACTTTAAAAATTCCTGATCAGAAATCGGGAATTAAAAAATTATTTGTAGCAAATCTGAGAACCAATTTTATTTGTGCTAAAAGCCTTCAGAAAGAAACGTGTCTCCAAATCACATCTTAGTGGCAAGAGAAACTGAAAAAAATAAGACAATACAGCCCAGTGTTTTTTTAGATCATAGTCATGATTCTTCATTTATTTGAAAGAAAATACTTGAAATGGCTCAGACCAACTACTGCAACTATATGAAAATCTGTTCATCCATACTTCCAGTTTACCTGACTAATTGTGTCAGAGAACCTGAACTGTAAAGATCAGGAAAATGCTGCTTTTTAATCCCTTCAGAGAAGGATGCTCAAGTTGTATCAGAAGGAATGAGTGAACACAACGAATGTCCACTTAAACAACAACAAAACCCAACCACAAAACAAACCCCTAACAAATCCAACCCCAGAAATAAGGATTTTTAGCCTCATTCAAAGCTCAACATCAGCTTTGATATGACAACCCAGTCTACTGTCTCCCAGTGGGAGGCAATGGATATACATGGAAGACCAGCAGAAGACAAGCACATGATCGTAATATCCTGCAACATCCTCACAGGTTCCAGACACCACTGGTGCCACTTTAGTGGCATCTTTCTGCTCAATTTAGACAAGATAAATGCATTGAGGGCTTGGATTGTGGTTTGTTGTTTGGGCTTTTTTCTTCCCCTTCTATTTCTCTTTTCTTTTTTTTTCAACTCAGCTAAAATTTTGATATCTAAACCAACCAACAACTTCATAGTTTCACAGCAGTTCACTTGAAAAAGTAATTCCTTTTCTATTCGCAATGTCAAACTTCATTTGATGAATTACAGTTCTTACGTTGTGAAGGAGTGTTCACCTTCACCTTGCCTCCTGTAATTCTGAAGACCTACAGCAGTGAAACCTCACTTTCTACTTCTAAGCTGAAGTTTTACTCTATTAAGTCATTCCTCATGTGAAAACTTTCCCACATCTTTTACTGTAACTGTAATTTCTTTATGTACAATGAGGAAAAGACACAGTAAAACTAGGAAGACAAAAAAAGCCATTCACTAACTCTTCACTGTAAGAAGCCCTTCATATCATGTACCAGATACACCTCCTCACGGAAGTTTCTACTAGTGCCTACTTCCTGTTTATGTTTTCAGACTGGCTTCTGTCTGGAGGGCAAAAAAATTACGATTAATTCCAGATTATCACATTAGAAATACTGTCTATGAAATACCTATAAACTTAACAACTTTATTAACTAAATAGCCTTAAAATACCACTAAATAAATTAGCTGCTATTGAAAGTCTTCTTATTTAAGGATATATGATAACAAACACCACCTTATTTTTTACTATCTCACTCCACACTCATCTTTAGTACTTTCCATCAGAATCAGCAATATATTTTACACTTATATGTCAAAACCACATTTACCTGCGCACTGTCAGTATCCCGGATTCCTAATACATATGGATTTCCCTCAGAAATCAATTTCGGTTTTGCTCCAGCACACAGGCAAAGTTTCTCATACATATATTCTTTCCCATCTTCAGTGAAAATTTTCTGTTTAAAGTGAAGAAAAAATAAAAACCTATTGGAGACATCTAAGCGAACATCAGCACTTCTTCTCCTTCATGTCACAGTGTGCTGCAGATATTAAATGCTGTAACTGGCTTCTTAAAGAGCAAGCCTTCATACTCTCATTGACTGTCATGTATTTGCATTACATTCATCACACCCTTACCAGCCTAAGTGTATGACCTCATATGACTGGTGAAACTGAACATGTACAGAGCGTACTCAAAAGAAAGCTGAAATACAAAGGCTACCAGTTGGTGGCACTCTGTACTCACTAGCTGTCCTACGGAACAGGTCTTCCATGTGACGAATATCCTTCCCACCCCAGCAACAGATATAGATCTATGCACTATTAGATAGTAGCAATTAAGAATCTCATTCAAAACTTTTCAACAGTGGTAGACCTGTGTTAACTTTACCAGGCAGAGGCTAGAATACAGTTTAGAAAGGCGTCAAATTCTGTCCTTTGCTAAAGAAGAAAGGTAGGTACTATGCCAGCTACATCATTCTGCAACAAAGCAGTACTTATATTTCACCATTTTATGACTTTATTTGTTGTTTTCCAAACTAAAAGCTAAACAGTTTACAGAGGTTTGGCATAACGAGAGTTGCTAAGGGTTTTGGACAAAAGATCCTCCAAATTATAGTAATGATCTAAGAATATAATTAGACTCAGAGTATTCATAGAATCTACTTGGGATCATATCTCTGTGACTTAAAATAAGCATAATGCAGTTTGAATCTGAACGTGAATTTCTGATAAATGCACACTAAAGTGAGAAGTAATATGTCAAGCTGACACAGACACTATCAAGGATATTGACCTGCTCATACTTGCAACACATTTATGGCTAAAAAAAAAAAAAAGGTGGCAACATTGCTTCTTTCAGGATTATTTTTTTTTTTTTTAACACAAAGTTGTTAATATTGGGTCTCTGTAGCAACAAGCAGTAACTCAAGAATTGGCCAGGCTTGCAATCAAGGGTTCAGACACCTGGACTCATATACAGTTTTGGTTTCACTGACTGGGTACTTGGTGATTCCAACCAGGTTTTCAATGATCTATGTCTAAGGTGTCAAAGATTTCAATCTAAAACATATGGTGTTTCTTAGTTTACAACTAATTTCTGATATACAACTTTGCCCCCTGTACGTATTTCTACTTGAACAACAGTGTGAGTGATAAATGAAATTAAAGGTAGAAGTTTTTTCTTGTTAGTAAGTTAACACTTTACTAATCAGCATTCTTGAACAGAATTTCACACCCTAAACTTTCAACCATTTCTTAAGTTACTTTTTCTTTAATAAATAATTTGAAAAGCCACATAAAAGAGAACACATTAGCTTACATGTTCATCGCTTCTCAATTGCTTTACTGCAGACTGTATAACTTTAATATTGGGATATCGCTTTTCTAATAGGGAACTCGGCTGCTCTTCTACATCGAATTCCTCCAGTGTTTTGGAGACCTGTAGAAAGAAGAGAGGTATTGAAAAATGTCAATTATTTATTTATCTCTTTTTTCTGATGCTTGTAACAACACGTTCACTTCCAGTAAAGGAATCACAACATAAAGCCCATATTGTCTCAAAACATGTTATCATGTTACTACTAAAGGCTCCTTTTTATATACAGAGTCTCTTCATGCCTGTTCCTGGTATTCTCTTTTAAAAAATAATATTATCTGGTGATCCTGTCTTCAAAAAACTCTTGCTGCAGGTAGTTGGCCCTTATGTCAGGAAAAGGTCTTACTGTTCTTCAGCTTGTATGCAGGACATAAGGCAAGTGTCCAGGCAAAACAAATGCAAGATTACCTCAAAACATCTACTCAGCATCTCATCCAAAATCATTACTTGGTATTTCAGAGACCCGGGGTGGGAGGGGTGGCAAACCAGAACTTAGGAGACATTCTAAGTTATGTTGATTTTCTGGGTTTCTTCCAGAAGGAGGCCTCCAGGCCTTCAACTTTATGGAATATTTTAAGAGTCTGGCTCACAGATAGGAGCCAGAAACCAAACCATGCCTGCAATTCAGAGAGAAATTAAGATGGTTGTGTCCAAAACTTCAGATTCTGTTGCCTTCAGATAGTGTTTAGCTTCTCCCTTACTCTTCAGATGCTGAAACTTGTGCCAATACGAATTATAGTCTTCACACTTTTGCATGTTTAATGTCTTTCTTGGATACTCATGACCCTACTGTCAGCTCTCTCAAGCTTGGAAGATATTTTTTAGTTGCATACTACTCTACCAGTCTCACAGAGAGCTCCAAGTCTCTCAGTTACCTTCTGAGGATTCCATTAGCCCTGGACAAAAAACAGAGTTGGAAAAGGAAGGGATGCTGATAGACAATTACAGACATTAAATGCAAAGAACTGCTGTTCAAATCTCTTTCTGCTTTAGTTTCCGCTGTAGTGATTTGAATTAGGCATTCACACGCCAGGAAGAATTACGATAAAACCAGGCTGTCAGACAAACTGCAGCATCATGTTTCTTTACTTGTAGTGCGATATGCCATGCCTGTTTAGATACCATGTTTCAAAAACATGGTATTTTTATGGGTTAAACTTAAACAGGGGAAGTTCAGGTTAGATATAAGGAAGAAGTTCACTACTGTGAGGGTGCTCCACCCCTGGCAGTGTTCAAGATCAGGTTTGACTGAGCCTTAGGCAATATGGACTCATGTAAGGTGTCCCTGCCCATGTCAGGGGGTTGGAACTAGATATCATAAGGTCCTTTCCAACCCTGACCATTCTATGATTCTATGAAAAGGCGAGTCATGACAATAAATGCCAAGTGCAAGTCCAGCTCTTGGTGTCCTGACTTCCCCTGAGACGTAAACCTAACTTCTTACCAGCTGGCAGCTTTGCATCCCAAGTTCTATACAACCCAGTCTCCAGCTCTTTCCATGGCTCAGCATAGAGCTTAAAGTTCCCTCAGAGAGGGAAAAAGAGCAGTGCTTTCTAAGATCTGAGTACCTCTGCGAAACCAGCTTAATGAACTCATAGACAGAAATCTGAACTCATGTATGGATTTTGTTTTCTTCTTCAAACTAGCAGGAAAGAGGTCACCGAATCATCAGCTGCTGGAGATGCAGATAAAGCTGAAAGTAATTTCACAGAAGGCTACCCCTTTGTTACTTGTCAGAAGCCTGTTTCTGCCCAAAATTCAAACATACTGCCATATATGACAATCACTAGTGAGACCAAGTTTCTTCAGTAATTTATTCCAAAAATACCATTTCAGTGCTGGAAACAGAGCACCCATTAACAAATCAGTGAAATAAAGCTCCAGTAACTTGGAAAATACTTCAACTATGTAAGTATCCTTTGCTCGAATGGTGTGAATATATTCACAATTACTAACACTCAGGAATCACTATAACGTATCTCATCAGTCCTACTAACACCACTGAAGTCACACTAATGTGAAAGCAAGTTTAAATTTGCAAGCATTTTCAGCTCTAGGTTCTAAATTACATGTACATATACAAACTTCTCAGAAGGTCTTACCATAAGAAAAATTAAATCATTCTTACCTGTCTGACATTCGTTACTGCTTTTATAACCGGAGAAGCTGTCATTAAAAAAATGTCTTCTGATGGGAATTCCATGGCCAGCTTGTAAAGTAACAGAAATAAAGATGAGTGAGTATAGTCGCAAGTAAGTACAATCAAGAGTTTTTAAGACAAAAAGAAAATTACCAAAAAAGTAATATATGTTACTTCCCTACATCAGTCTAGTGGAATCCTATTGGATAAACGCTACTTCAAGAGCATTTAAGTACTATTCATAAGAGGGATAACAACTGAAATGAACAGAATTTGGAGACCCAGGATCTTAATTCATTCCACACAAATACATCTTCATGAACTGCAGCCATGGGATAAGGGACTACTCAAATGACTATTTTTCACAGTACTCTAAAGGCCAACTGTAGGAACAGACTATGACCATGTGCTGTCTAGAGACACCCAGTTGCGGGACTTAAGTTTTTTTGATCATATAGAAGCGACTAACCGTCCCTAACACATGCTTCACACATTGTAGCTGTACGCATTGTATTGAGAGACAACAGGAAGAAAGATTGACATGTAACACTGTCCTGCATTAGCTGCTCCTGGCTGTATCTAATACGACTCAGAAAAACTACGGAATGCTGTAGAAAACACAGGATCACATTTGGTATCTTTATTAAGGACAGACAGTGCAATTGAGTGCACCCTCAGCAAGCCTGCAAATAGTACCAAGCTGTACGATGTAGTCGACATGCTAAGGGAAGGAATACCATCCAGAGGGACCTTGACAGGCTTGAGGAGCATGCTCATGTGAGCCTCATGAAGTCTCTCTCATGAACGAGACCAAGTGCAAGGTCTCACACCTGGGTTGGGGCAACCAACAGTTTCAGCACAGACTGGGTGGTGAATGGATTGAGAGCAGCCCTGCAGAGGTGGCCTCTGGGGTACTGGTGGATGAAAAATCAGATAAGGGCTTTCAACATGTGACTGCAGTCCAGAAAACCATTCATATCTTGGGCTGCATAAAAAGAATTGCGAGAAGCAGTTCAAGGAACTCCACCTGGAGTAGATTACGTATAGGTAAGAAATTCTTTAGTATGAGAGTGGTGAGACACTGGAACAGGCTGCCTGGTGAAGATGTGGATGCTTCATCCCTAGAAGAGTTCAAGCCTAGGCTGGACAGGGCTTTGAGCAACCTGACCTCGTGGAAGGAGGGTGCTGGAACTGGATGATCTTTAAGGTCCCTTCCAACTCAAACCATTCTGTGATTCTATGTAATAATCATCTGATGTATACTGTAACTCAAAAATTTAAGACTAACATAATGTACTTTGCATCACTTACACATGCTCAAAACGCTTACCCCTGCCCTCTTATTAAGATTTAATTGTTGTTTCAAACTTTGATTTGGCCATATTAAGCTTGTTGCATATCTCTACCTTCTAAAATACTAGGATTAGAAATCTGTCAGACAGAATATATATCCATACATATGGAAACATGTAAGTCATTACAATCCACAAAGAAATGTTGCAATGTAAGCATGAAAGGCAGAAATTACATAAGACATGAAACATTTGTGACAGAGAAAATAAATCTAACTCAAACTCAGCTTCTAAGACATTTTGTTGGCGTACTTCAAAATTTACTCAAAATGTAAGTAACTGTACTAATTCTTTTGAGACAGACATGATGTAATGATTTTTCTCAGCTGCCTAAGAAGTCTGAACTACAAGACATCATATAATGAATACCCAAAATGCAATATGATGGACAAGTTGTTTATTGCCACTGGGTTCCACAGAACCATGCTTGCTCAAAACCAGGACTGAGAAAAACTGTGTCCAATTTTTATTTCAAGCATACCCCCAGCTATGTATGTACAAAGCAGAAATCCTTCTGAAACACACAGCACCACTTTTAGTGGTCTTGGTGAAATAAAACATAGGCTAGAAGACCACTAATGCTCACTGTCAAAAGGCTTCCTGCAGTATTAAGATGAGAAAAACAGGCAAGTCTCTGTCACCACGTAATAACCTGATTTGGGTTTTTCCAGGTAAAAAGATAATGGTGAGGGAAAGGAGAAGAGTGTAAGAAAAGAGATGGAATCACAGCAGTAACTGGCACTCTGTGAGCTTTGGAAGAAAACAAAAGAAAACTCTGTGGCACTAACACAGCAAACAGCATCTTCAAGAAAATAATAAATTTTAGTCCCTTTTACAGCAACATTAAAGACTGCAGATGTCCAATGTATATTCAAATAAGTATATTGTGGACCACGAGCGTAACAACTAGAGACAATTCTAAGTTACTTCCAGGAAAACAAGTCTCTGGGAATATTAAATGTTGACCCAAATCTTATTCTATCAAGCACATAGGGATATATAAAAGCCTTAATTATGTGAATAGTCTAATAGACTTTTAAGGGATTACTCATACTAATACAGGATTTGTTTACAGTACAGAGACCATGTATTACATTAACCATGAATAAAAGGAAAAATGGCCTCAAACTAATAAGTGGTAGAATCAACCCAGATTCATGAAGATGGAGAACAGTATCAATATTTTCTCTAATCAGTATGTGGTTTATACAATGTCAAAAATGAGAGTATCACTTCATCCACAGAGAATAGATGACTGAAACACAGCCTTTAAACTGCTTTGCTGTTTTAACAGATAAATATTCTTCACTGAACTGGAATCCACATCATTCTGTTCTACATTATAGGTACAAAACTGCATGTACAGAATTGCCTCCAGTTACTACTACTTTAAAAACACCCTGAAACACAAGACAAATATGGTTCACAGCTTAAGCTCACGGAAAACTGCAGAGATTGGCCAATTTCCACAGGTGTACAGCCCTAAACACGGATCCAACAGACAGAAAGAAAAGCACATCGTAGCAGCGCGCACCTTAGCTGCAGTATAATCCTTTATGCCTGCAAGGAATAAAGCACGCAGCGCTCCTTTCTGACCTCTTGACTAGCATACAGCATGCCAGCCTTCCTAAGCTACAAAGTACTTTGTTCATTCTTTTTACGAAGTGGTCCTAAGCCTTTATGAGCTTATTTGCAGTTCAGCTTTAACCCGTTGGTATTTCTAGACGGATAAATATTATTACAGTACAACCCCGTCTCCCTGGAACTATTTTGAAGAGGAACAAAGAATTGTCTGTGAGCAGCCAACTCCCCTCGGCCGCAAGCAGGCTGTACCAGGCCCACGCCGAGGCCCGCGACATGAAGAGTCCTCACCCCGCTGCCGCCCCCCTGCTGGGGGTCGTCTACCGGCTCGGGGGGGGGGGGAAGGGAAAAGCGCGCATGCGTGAGGCGCATAGAGGGGCGGCGGTGTTTTACCTTCTCGGCGCAGGTCACCCCCGCGATGCCTCCGCCCACCACCACGAACCGACTCCGCGCGCCGCTGGGGGCCGCCGCCATTTCCCCGCCCGCTGCCCGGCGCGCCGGGGCACGGAGAAAGGAAGGGGCTGCTCGGGACCGGCTTCTCGCGGCGCCGCCTCGCGGCGGTGCGGGACGCAGCGTCGCAGCTTTGCCTACGGTGCGCGGCAGCGACCAAACTTTCTCTGCTGGCGGCGCGGAACTCCCCGCAGGGCCAGGGGGGCCTCTCTTCCCTCGCCCACCCGAACCCAGCCCTTTCCACTGTTTTTTATTTCTTTTCTTACTGTTTTTGTAATTTGGAGTTTACTTTCTCCACTTCCTACGGTAATACCTTCACAGCTCTGAACGCTGAAGGGTTTTGATGGACTTTGTCAAGGCACCAAAGAGAACAGATAGCAAATAGTTATTATGAAAATTAAAGAAAAATACGTTTAGGCCTTTTGTCGTTTCCTTAACAGGAAGTAAAGAGAACGAAACATGGCAATGTGAGTAACTATGTTTTCCCTAGGCCTGCCCTTTCCGCATCAGCTTTGGCCACAGTACTAGAAGTATAATCTAGCATGAAGTATAGAGAGGAGCATGAATCTGATGTTCCTGAGGTGCTCCTCTCCTCCCTCTGTAACGCTGCCTTCATGAGGTATTACTGTACTGTGCAGAAAGGACGCAGCTTGCAGAGCCTGGTTTTGGTGGAGCAAATGAGTTTGCTGTTTACTTCTTTTGGTTTTGAGTAAGATGAAAAGCCTGCTTCTGTAATACAGTGTTCTCCAACACTGGACACTTAAGATTAGGCTGGACAAGGCGCTGGGACATCTAGTCTAGATCATGCTTTGCTAGGAAAGGTTGGACCAGATGATCGTTGAGGGCACTTCTGACCTCTGATTTTATGAAGTATGTTAAATAAAGGGAATAAATTGATACATGTAGTAAACTGCTCAGTGATGCCTGGAGTTTGAGATGAACTGCTTAAAATGCGTTTGAGCTTCTGCAGTCTGGTTTACCTTAGAATTTTCTGCATATTAATAAGAGTAATTTTCATTCCAGCGCTGAAGTTAAATGCTTTTTTCCTCTTGGAGGAAGTGATAAGCTATGAAAGATAAAACTACTGAGTGCATGCACCACAGAAAATAACCCTGCTTTATGGCCAGTGTCTGTTCAGGCAGTCCTGTAGCTGTCAGGACACCAGTCACATTCTTTAAAACAGTCACTTTCTTATGGCAGTTATTTTAAAATACTTTCATTTTGCCTTTTTTTAAGAAGTAACTTTTTTTCCTAGCATTGAAGGTAATTTTACAGTCCAGGCAATTGTTGGCCATTTTGGTTATAAACTAAATTCTGTTCTCTGAACACATTCCATTGCACTGTAAATTACCTGGGTAAGTGACCTGGCCTAAACAGTGCAAGAAATTGGATAGACTTGCGTCATCAAGTACACTAATGCTTTCCAAGGATTTTACTCCGCAGTATATGACAAATGACAGGAGAAATTCTTATTTATTTGGAGCATTTGCCTGTGCAAGCTGTGAGAAGTTGTTACTGTCTCCATTCACAAAAAATACAAAAACACATTTTGGACACAATGGAGCAAATTGAGACCGTGAAAATAGTTGCTCGCAATTACGGCATACCTTCCTAGTTCGTAAGTGACAGCAAGGAGATGATAAGTGCAGATCTGTTAAAACTTTTCAAAATTAATAATGTGCCATTTGTGTAGGGGATGTAATGGATTCAGATTCATTCCTGACACACTGCAAATTCATTCCTGACACTTCTTACCAAGCTTAGTGCACATGCATTGGAAAGGAGTAGCAAGGGATATGAGATCATGCAAGTAGATGGCAGTCTAAGGAAAATAGGTTTTATTCTTTGTTAAATGAGACCTCTTAATATTCTCTGAGGAACTCTGAATATCACTGTGCACCCATCATGGTGCCTGTGTCACATCGGTTGAGTGCATCACATTCAATGCTTGACTTTGCTTATCTGACACTGACAGTCTATAAACACAAATGTGACTCTCATAATCACCCCAAACTCCAGTATCCAGATCCTTGTGACAGTCCATAGATGGAGTTCTGTATCAACTACAGAAGTTCTGGAAGAAAGACACTTGCCTGTAAAGCACAATAATTTTTCTGTGAAAAAAAACCCCAAACCCAACGGGTTGACTGTGTGTCTGCTATGCTGCATACTCTGGTTAATGGCCACAGTGCTTTGGTACAGAGCAAGACCTTCCTCATCATGGCTCTGTTGTGAAAATCTAACTGCCCTGCCTGCCAGTAGTACTTTGCATTTCTATCACCCTTTTCTGCAAGTGTGTTTGGGCTGTTCCCATGTCTGTAGGCCTTTGTTGATTTGGGTCGAGATGTCAGTTTTTATCTGGGAATGAGTAATATATTACTTATGAATAAAGAATTAATGTATAGAATATGACAATGAAGCCTATATAGGGATAAATACTACAAGGAATTATTTTTCTTTCACTATCTTCCATTTGTCAAGCAGGTGGAAAAATTGATCAGACAGTGCTAGCAGAGGGAGACGAGATGCCTAATCCACTGACTGAATAATAAAGATGAACTGAAAATTACATACTATTTGATTGGCCTTTGGAAGGGGATCAGAAAAGTGATAAAAAAGCACAAAACATTTTACAGGCTGAGTGACATTAAAGATTCTGAGATTTATTTGTCAGGTAGTACTTGGTTCACATAGAAGCAGAAGATGCAGTATTATTGTTGTGGTTAATCTGAATGATTTTTAAAACTACATACTTGCTTCTGGAAAAACACCCTCATGTTTTGACACCAGGAGGTGATAACCACCAGTACTGAATGGAGGTAACAGTAGGCTTCTTGGTTGCAATCAGCTGGCTGAGTTTGTCCTGCTGCCAAGGGAGATGCAAGGCATGGCACAACCTGAAGGAATCCATGCTGTATATGCAGCCCTGCACAACCCCCACTGCCTTGGGCCAACACAGGTCAGCTGTTTTGTGGATCATTAACTCCTCAATGTACAATGATCTTCCAGTCGAGATGTCTAACTTCTACATAGAGTTTGACTACAGATACCATAAATTGCAGATTTTATCTGTAAGTTGGTTTTTTTTTGCCTACTAGAAAGATCATTTAACCAAAAAAAAACCAACAAGCAAACAAACCCCAAACAAAACCAACAACACCCCAATTACTAATTTCAGTAATACAAGAATAATAAACCAAACTATGATTGCGAGAGTAAGTGTAGGATAGCAGTCACATTGGAGGTAGGACCATTGAAGATATCTTGCCATTGGGTTCTACCCCTTGTCCTGTAGAGACCAAGACATGGTTGCGAAAATTTCACCAAACAGTCCAGTTATGTGTTGTAGTAGATTAAGAGGAGCTTTGGTACTGCTGGAGGGCAGAGGTGTCTGGCACTTCATGTTCACTGATGTACATGCAGAATCAAAAGCAGTACTTCCTAATCCCTATGGCTCAGACCATATTGTAACATTATAAAGGGGGGTTTCCTCGAACCCTTTATATTTGATCAGCCTGTCAGTGTCCCAAGAAGGACGACACGCTTGTGTCCGACAAGCCTGTCTGTGCCCCATTGTGGGAACCGTACTGGACAGCCCACTGTATCTGAGGGAGATTTGACTAACCTATTCAGGGATCCACGCTGGCAGCATCACTGAATCAAATCCCTTATGTGCTGTTGATAGCCCACTGGCTGCAAATCAAGCTTGAAGCAATAAACAACAAAACTATAGTCACTAATAACAGCTAGAGTGACTTAATTATTTAGCATGCATAAAGTTCTTACCCAATAGGTGTCCCTACTGGGAGAAGGCAGGTTCAGCCCATCAGCTGATCCCAGAAGTTAAAATGGCCTTCTTCCCTCCTTTATTCACTTTTATACATTCTTTTACATTTAGGTGGAGCTTGAGTGGCTCTAGTCATACATACTTTTGTTACTGATTGGTGTAAAATTCTCTCACTTTTGTCTAGAAGAAACAGTCAATAAAATAGAGTACCTGCTCAGCGAGGGGTACCTGCTCACCTTGGAGATGGGTAACTTTGGGATGGAGGTGTGTGTTGCTGTTAGAATGAGATTATAATGAGCAAGGTTCATGTGAGGAAAGTGATTTCACCACAGTTGCTGGCTCAGCAACGGACATCTTCTGTTTTCCATTTGACAGCTGCCATGCGATTTATCAGCTGCATAATACCATCAAGTTCCATTTTTGCAGGGAGTACAACAGAGCCTGGCCACGGTGTCTCCACCCCGCTCCACCCTCCGTTACTCCTTTTAGCATGTGCTAAGATGACAGGTTGTGCTGTCTAGGGAACTGTGATGGAGTAGATTCCGTGCATGCCAACCAAATTGTATTTCACCCTATAAAAGTTTCCTTAATACTGCAACTTCTGTTGGGCCCCAGTTTTCTGTAATTTTCCCACATAATCCACCCTGTGACTGTAGTCACTCAAGCTTCACACAAAGGTGTTTAGGTGTCAGTATTGCACAGACTATCAGGTGCATATAGATCGGGAATATAAAATGCATGTTAAATAGGGATCTCAAGTAGGATAATTGCTTCATCATACTGCAGATTTTTTCATTCATTGTGATCATCAATATAAAAAGTGTAAGGGTTAATATTAATAAAACAACAGGATGAAACACTCTCTTTAGACTTCCTGTAGCTGTTGGTTATAATCTGAAGAGTGTCCCACCACTGGCGTTCTCTGTCTTTCTTCACTCTTTCCAGAATTTGGTGTATCTTTTGTGCATCACGATGGACAGTAATCAGTCTTTCATCCACTTTCTTAAGCTTGCTTCAATGGCCATTTCAGATACTCATGTTGTAGCAAGTTTCCTGTCAAGTTGAGATTCATTCCAATGGGAGTAGGCAGCAGATCTCGAATCAGCATGTAATTAGACTGTAACAATTGGTCAGTCATAATAAGAGCTGAATAATTAGAATCACATCTCATCATCTCGACAAAATTACAAACACAAATGTTAGTGGTAACTTGTATCTATGGTAATGTTGTCTACAACTATCAAATCACAAAGTACAATTTCAGGATTTTCATCAGGATGCATTTTCAAATGACAGACATTTGGTCCAGTGTTGAGACAAATATTTTGAGCTCTGATAGTATTACTTTCACAAATAAATACTTGTTCTTGCACAATGCGTGTTGACATCAACAGTTTCCCATTTGTCTCCATTTTGTTGGGCTCATACTCTAATGGACAGAGTACAGTTCTGTTGTGATTCAGTCCTAACACAACGATTTGGCATATGGTATATAATGAAGCATTGCGTATAGTCAAAAACACTGACTTGTATTGATAATTCTGTTCTTTTTAGGGACCATAGTAGTTTAAACAATAACTGCTCTTGGCCTTTGTTCTTGATCACATAAAGTTCAGACCTAGAAATGTGTGGAGACAAAAAGTGTTTCACTGGCAGACTTGCAGGTTTGGGGTCTGGTGTTGAGGGGTCTGGTGCTGAGGCCAACGCCAGTGCCTTTTCACACTTTATGTTACAAGTCCAAGCCCAAGCCCGCCTCACCTTGCAAGTCCCCTGAAGTGTGCTTGAACTTGTAATTCAATGGTATGGTTTGTGGTTTAATAGATTACTATTACTTTCCTTTACAACCATGAGGTCCTTATCAGTACTGCAGCAGCACCAGGTAAAATTTTGAGAATCTCTCTTGTTGGTTAAATTAAACAGAATCCAAACCCTCTGTGTAAAGAAATTGTCTTTGGTGTCTTCTTTATCTATCAATTCAATACTGATAGTTGCTGCTCTTGCATGGTAAATGGTCCATGAAGGAGGCGTAGTTGGGTCAGGTTTGACAAATTCTATTTTGAACCTAAATGCTAGTCCCATACTACAGTGACTGCAGAAGCAATGTACAAAACCAAGCTTAAACAAGATAAAATCGTACCAAAAATTCAGTTGCTTAGAGGCACAGGGATTCATGCTTCTACTCTTGGGCCTCATGTTCTATTGGACACTGTAATTTTAGCATCTTTCTTGTGTGTATATATGGTCAGTTGCTGAGGTGAGTAGCTTGAGAGTGAACGCCTTCAACTCCTGAGCAGGCGGAAGGTCAGCGTCCAGGAGCCTCAACTCAGAGTGGTGAGAGCCACCGAGTGAGCCTCAAGTCCTCGACAGGACTTGCTCAGGAGCCAACAGCTCAACTGAGCCGAGCAGACACTTAACAGGGGTGGAGCCGGGAGGGACAGCACCAGCCCTGACTGCTTAAAAACCCACCCCAGGGAGCACGAGTGACAAGAAGCAAGAACTGCAGTCAAACGGGATGGTGAGCACTCACCTTATGACCAGGACGGGCACTGTGAGCTCTGCTCTGGCTGCCCGGCGGTGGCCAGCATAGGCACGCAGACAGCGCTGATAAAAGAGGAGGCTGCAGCGCAGAGCTCGGGATGTAGAGCATTCCTGCGCTGGTCTCGTGAGGGGAAGGTGCACAATGAGCAATGAGCAGGGCTGCACTCGGTGCTCCCCGGTGGAGGTCCTCCTGCAGCAGGGGCTGAGCTGCGGGACGGTGTCAATGGGCTGAAAGGGGTCAGGGAGCTGAGAGGAAGCAGCAGTGCTTGCTCCAGGCCCAGACTGAACAGGGGCCCCAAGTGTCCACTGTAGCTCATGGTGGAAAGGAGGCCGCTGACCCAGGAAGCTGGGAAATAGTCACAGAAAAGACCAACAAAAAAGGAGGAAGAGGACAATTAAAAGCGAGGGGCTTCCTCCTAAATCTGTTGTCCCCAACCAGAACTGCTTTGCAGTTCCACAGGGGGCTCATGAGGAAACACACTGACACCAGGAACTACCGCCTGTTGCGCTGGTACAGAGGATCACTACTGGTGCTGACAGGAAGAAGAGGTGGGTTGTAGTGATGGGGGATTCTACTTTGAACGGAACAGAGGCACCCATCTGTTGATCTGACCGAGTCTCAAGGGAGCTGTGTTGCCTACCAGGGGCTTGGATCAGGGATGTTGCAGAGAAGCTGCCTGCTCTAGTAAGTCTCACTGACTGTTATCCACTTCTAGTGATCCATGTGGGTGCTACTGATATAGATCGCAGTAGCCCGGAAAACATAAAGAAGGACTACAGAGCTCTGGGAGAGGTGGTCAGGGGCTCTGGAGCTCAGATTGCCTTTTCCTCAATTCTCCAGGATACA
>JAOEHY010000913.1:0-12158 GCA_025447955.1 Psilopsiagon aurifrons
ATTTCTTCCTCATATCCAATCTAAACTTCCCCTGTTTAAGTTTGAACCCATTACCCCTTGTCCTATCACTACAGTCATTAATGAAGAGTTCCTCCCCAGCATCCCTATAGGCCCCCTTCAGATACTGGTAGGCTGTTATGAGGTCTGCATGCAGCCTTCTCCATGCTGAACAGCCCCAACTTCCTCAGCCTGTCTTCATATGGGAGGTAAAAACAGTAGGACAAGACAGATAAAACAATGTAGATGTCATGAAATTTTAATTTGACTGACTGATTGCTTAAATGAAATTGCTAACACTTTGTCACTATGACAGGGGACATAAAGGCTCAAGACTTGGCTATGAGAGAAAATACAGCTACAACCTGAAATGCCAATTAAAAGGGGAAAAAAAAAAGCCTTTGCTTGTTATGGCATAGAAAGTGGTTCCCCAAAAGTATCACAAGATTTAAAATACGACTAGCTGTAAGTGACCTAACTTTAATTTTAACTATCAGCTGAACCTTTTCATAGCCTCAGAGGCTGGGAACTTTCATGCAACCAGAATCAAGTGCACCTCACATACTTCCTAAAAGGCAGTTGTATCAGAAGATAAGTAACAACCAAAATAAAAATCACCACAGAAAGCCTCTCCCTCCCCAAGCAAAATAACCATTGTCCTTGTTCTGCACTGTAATCTTCATATTCGACCATTTTTGCTACAATTCAGCAGGATCCAGGGCTTTCTCATCCTTTCTCTCTCCTTCCAAATTTTTCAATTGAGTAACATGAAACATTTATGAATGAAACCTTTGTTCTGTCAATCCCAGTATCAGCCTTCTTGTGGAGGCTGAGATCAGTGACATGTAAAGAAATTGGACCTGTTCTACAGAAGAAAGAAATAATTAAGATTCAGAAAAATTAATCTTCTCCCTTCATTTCTCTGTAGGCCTGAAGTCATGCACAATTGTGCCAGCCAAAAAAGCTGGCCCACTTGAGTCAGTTTGATGCCTCAACATCTCATTTTGGGGAGCATTCGCTTTAACACTCACATGGGACAATGGGATGGTTGAAAGATTAAGGGGGGGGGGAATAGCTGAGGCAGACACCCCTTGTAATTACTTCTGAGAGTCAACCAGGAGTCATGAAATCATATGAATTACTTCAAAAGCCATATTAAGATTGAATTATTTGTTGTCCACTACAGAACTGTTTAAGATTCAATCTTTTATAACTAAAATCTAGTAAAGAAGCTGAAACAGACCCAAATCTTGGGTTTTTTTTGATGCCAGATAAGATGAATAGCAACAGTTTAGAGGAATATTCTCCTTCCCACTAACATAATTTTAAGTTTCGTATACTGGACAAACACCCTCTAGACGCTTCTCATATTTCACTGCCTCTGGTGGCTCTGCCAGCCTGTACATCCTCATTCGCTCTCAGAATTGATCTGTCCAAGGTAGTGGTGCAGGGGGGAGAAGGGTAAATACCTCCAGTCATTCAACTGTGTCTCCTCTTTTGGTCTTGCACCAGTAGAATAAACTAAAGCACAAAAGAACTGACAACTGGTGACTGGTGCTTGCTCTCTCTCTCACACATCCATTTTTTTTTTTTGTGCCCAGGCTCTGCTAGATGAAGTGGAGAAACGTCCCTTCCTTACCTGTCACATCCTCACCTGTCAGTCTGCAAGAATTCAAGATTTTCTTTTTGTGTTTAATAGCATGTGAAATTATACAAGAGCTATAGTAGAATATTAAACAAAGAGAAAAATTGGAAGTGAAACACACAGAAATAGGGAGCAGGTCATAATCTTGGTCCTTAATCTCTAATTAAACCTTACTACTATCCCTAAAAATAACGTTAAGTCATGTAGAATATTACAGAAATGGCACCTAATAAAAATTAAGATCCTTTTAAGAATTTAAATGGCAAGAGACTTCAGCAGTTGACAATAGGTTTCTCCCAAAGGAGCAAGCCATCTAGACAGAGGAGTCAGGATTACTGGAGCTAGCTGCCATGCAGCTTTGTGAACTTTCTTCATTTCTGTTAGCTGAGGGTATTGGCCCGTGCTGACCTTCTGTACTCTACTTGAGGCAATCACATCAAACTCCCTTTCTGATGAACCAATGTGAATGGCACTCTGCTAATGACTCTTCCTCCCACATTTCAAGATTCATGACAGTTACATCCAAAGGAATTATGGACTCCATATCTTTTGCCTGTAATTAATGAAATCCTTTCAGTTCAAAGACCCTTAACTTTAATGCTAATTCAAAGGATATCAAAGTAATTGATAGCCTGCATGAATAAATCTGCGCTTTAAAATACTTAACCTTCAAAAAACCCAGCAATTCATAATCATGGTGCCTTAAAATAGTGAAATCACTAATTAGAAGAAATTCCTGAGCACTACACCTACTGTTGGTTAACCAATATAAGGAAGAAGAGTTAATTTCCTTATCAACTGATTTCACAGAGGAAAGTCAAAACAGCAAGTAACTACATCCTGCTTCTTCTATACGGGAGCTCTTACTTGACCTCTGCTCAGAAAATTTCTGCTCAGTGGCAGTTTTATAGCTTGCATTTCCAGCACTATTCCTGATTTAAAAAAAATTCCAAAATAATTAGCATGTAAAAACCAACATTAACAACATATACTGGGACCTGAATGAACTCTTAATTTGTAAAATGTTCTCAAGGATGCTGTATTATTGATTAAAAATTAACATTTTCTCTTGCACTAGAGCAATTAGAGAAAATGTGAGATAATGAATATTTATAACATTAAGGTAAAAACTTGATCATATCCTAAGACACTGATTTTGTGCTTAGTAGCAGCCAGCTACTTCTGGCAAGCAGATCTACCGTATTAGGTTTTCAGGGCAGAAATTTGTTCACTGCAGTCTACAGCTAGAGCTGAGAATGTAAGAAAAGGGCATTTTCCTTCACAAAAGACAAAAGGCAGTGACAATAGCACCAACTAAAGCACAAAAAGTCAAGCCAAGATAACTTCTAGGGCATATCCCCAAGTGTTTGTCATCAGAAGAGAAAGGTCAAACTGTAAAGTTAGCTGACACCTTTGATAAAGTCAACAGCAATGCTAGTTACAGCTTTGCTGTTTCAGTTGAGAAAAACAGTACATGCATGCTGCACTGCACACGTTTGCTAGGACTGCTTTGATGGAACATCAAGCCATAGCTAGACATCTTTACTGTGCTGGCAAAGGTGAGATTGGGCCTGTTCTTCAGTCTTAGTAATATCAGCTTATTTTTATGAGCTGTTCAGCTAGCTATGTACTTCACTGTACACTCACCACAATGATTATAGCTATTAGCACTTAATATCAACTTTCCTCCCCTACAAGATTTAATTCTTCCATAGCCTGGTCTGGGTTGTCAGCAAAACTTTATTTTTTTGGTTCCCTGAACTCGACAGATTTCAAATGCAGTAAAAAATTATTAAAGAGATTGTCTGTAGACTTACCATACCTGAGGTGATAAAAAAGGTGCAAAACCTTGAAGGTATATATATTTCAGATATATTGAAAATGCAGAAATGAGTTATACTTGAAGAAACACTTTAAAGGAGTTGCTAATGCTAGAAATGCTAACTTCTGGGAACTGCGACAGAAGAAAATACAGAGGAACAGCTGTCACCAGGGCTTATCCTCAAGATCAAGAAAAACATTCTTATTGTGTAGCCCATGGTCTTCAGAAACACAGACATTAATATTAGATAGTAACGAGGCAGGGAAAGCTCTACCTGTAAAGGACGCCGTATCCCTTCAAAATAGAACCATATTATTAGCAGCCCTTCATCTCCAGCCTGAATGGAAACCTTGGTGTACAGGCAGACAGGTATTAAATTTCTTGTTTAATTCTTTTTTCTGGACCAGATAGGAAATCTCCTTGAGAACTGCCATCTCAATCTTTCCATAGGCAACTGGGATTTAATGTGTTATGCTGAGAGCTCAAGGTCTTAAGCTCTTCATCAAAAAAAGATGCTTTTCTATTGAAGAGTCTTGCTTACATAATAGCCATAGCAGCAGAATCTGCTGATCGCAGCTCTGGGTGCAGTACTCATTTAGCTGCAGCCTTCACAGAAATGCTCTGACAGTGAGAGAAAGATTGTTAAAAGCTGTGCCTGTCACAGACTGAAGCACCATAGAAAGTGGGTTTTCTTACAGCTTGAACCTTTTGGGGCTATTAGAAGTCATGTTGGGCTTTGTGCTGTTTTTGTTTTGGGGGGGGGGTGTTGTGTTTTGTTTAGGATTTTTTGTTTATAATAAGTTGTACCCATAAAATAAAAGGTAAAAGAATTCTAAAATTAGGCTGCTATGTTATATCTCCTTTTTTTCGCTACCTCCATAGTCATGCTTCTCTCAGGTAAAGCCACAGGTTCCTAGTAACTGAAATATTAATACCCATTTCTCACAAAAAGGAAAGATTCAATTCTTTTATAATGTAACTCAGATAAACCTTTAACAGCACATTAGCACATTTTATTTTTTGGGGGGCTGGTTAACTTTTCAAAGTATTAATAATCAAAGTTAATATGAGGAGTTTAAATTAAGTCCTTGAATGCAGAAATGCTACGTATAGCATTATCAAACACAAATAAAATTAATATGCATTTCCTCTAGTTAATTTCAGTAGAGATGCCTTATTAAAGGATATTACTTCGTATTTCCTCATTATCAAGAAAACATCCAAATCTGTTCTTCACAGACTACAGCTTCAGCAGGGAAGGTTTCTTACTTTATGTATTCTTTTTGTCACAAACCTAGTAAAATCAGAATTCGAAAAAAGCAGCATCTCATCGTTTACTTGATTTGGATAGAGGAAATCCAAAAAGTTTTAAAGCAAGACTGACCACTCTTGTGTTCCAGGATAAGAAAGAGTTGAAAGCTCCCATTAAGTCCACTGCAGACCTCACCTGGCAATTATGTATCTGCTGAAATCCAAAGCGAGTCAGAGATGATACTCAACTACCAACTGTTATGTATGGGAAAGAAGTGAAGCTGTTCAAAATGAAACACTTTTGATGAAACACAGCATCTTTCGATGCTTGAGGAGATCCAGACACCATATCCCGATAGAGGAACAAACACTCAATACAGGCTCCCACAGTCTCTGGAGGGGGGACTAGAGTCAGATAAAGAAGGGGACTCCCCAACATTGCCTTGCTCCCTGGCTTGGAGGAATAGTGCCCCTAATTCCTTCAAGTGGGTACATAGTGTCGTGCTGCAGCGAGCTGAAGGTCCTGTATTTTTTTGTCTGGTCCTACTGGAAACAGAAAACTCTTCCCAAATATTATTTTGTGTTATTCTTCTATGCTGCTACGGGTTATACTATAATTATTTTCTACCCTGCACCTATGCTAATTTTGGAGCAAATGGGGAAAAAAATCATTTCATTTGCAATCAGGCAAGCCCCAAGGGACTACCTCTTGGAACAGCAGAAATTTGTTACTTCTCCTCCATTCCCAAATTTTCTCTTTTTCATGATCTCATTATGGGTTCCAAAGTTTGTTAGTCCTATTGTTCTATGCACATATACTATTACCAATTAATTTTTAAAACTGTTTACCAAAAAACTTCAGATGTTTATAGGTAAAAAATTTACAGAAAAGACTATTTTCTCTTAAATTTGAGTATCCAATATGTCTGGAAAACTTTCAGCGCACACTTCTTAGCCATCACTATTTATTTCAGATTTTCCCTTACATTTTCTTTGTCTCTAGTTGCCCTACTCATTATGAGAATTTTTAATCTTTGTACTATTTCTGTAGATTTCCAATAACGGAGACCGCTCTTAATCTATCTACAGTTTCTTTTTAGATATTTTTGATTCTCATTTTGGATGCTTTATTCTTAAATGAAATTATTAAAGATTTTTCTAGAAACCAGAGGAATGTTTGCAAGTACTCTTCTACTGTTCTAATGCACCACAGCTTTATACTTGAAACTTAAATTCAATGCACATCACAATATTATTGCTATTTAATCGCTATTTAAATGCTATTGCTATTATTGCTATGTGATGGCCATTAAGATATAAAAACATATTAAACATAGATAATACACACACAAGCCTTTCTTAGCATTTGTGAACTCAGAAAAAAACAAGGGAAACATATGGGACAAGCATTTTTCATCCAAAGGAATTTTGCTATGAAAATGTTTCTTATATCTTTAATGACTTTTGTGGTACAAGGCTTTTGCTTACACTTATGCTTAGCTTCAACTGTGCAAACTACACTTCTAATTTAAACAATTAATCTTCAAGCAGTATGGATCAGCAAGAATCATTTGCTAATATTAAATAATGGCAGAAGAATAAAGTTTAATAACTTCCATTAAGCATTTTAAGCTCTAGCCAAATACAGTACTGATAGCATTAACATATGGCCTTTGCCATCATGTCTAAATTAATCAGAGCCCATGTTCTTAGTGTCTTGGTTTTGTATTTTTTTTTTTTTTAAGAGGTTTTATGGTTCCTCTTCCTTTAAAATCATGGTGATTTTAACACAAAAATAAAGAGCCAGGAAAGGAGGGTGTTTATCACAAAAAAAAAACCCAAAACCACACTCACGTGTGAGGTGAACACTCGAATAGTCAAGTGGTTCAAGACATGAATTACCACTGTGATAATTGACATCATTAAAGCCAAGTCAGGTATAAAGCCAAGGCCACCCGGCTAATACCCTAAGATGGACTAAACTGAATTGTGATCGTACCAACTACTGTTCCTCAGTATTGCTCCTCAATTACCAGGATACACAGCTGCACTTTCTTTGGGTTTGTTTTTGAAAGGAGCTGAGTATATCCATAATCTACTGAAAACCCACAAGTCCACTTGTCTGCAGTCCCTGTGAATTTTGATAAAGTTGGCAACACCTTACACCTTGAAAGCCATTGTGTAGCTGGCAAGTTAAAACTCCCATTTTTAGACTTGCTCAATACAAACCTTTATGGACAGAGTTGCAATTACTTGGTAAATTTGCAGGCCTCTTTTTACCAGAACCAGTTACGGACTACTAACCTAGATAAAATCAGCACTATTTCCCAATTTCCATAAACTGTAATTTACTGTGTAATAAGAGTTTCCCAGCAACACAACTTAGACTGTTGCTTCTTAGCTTAAAAAAAAAAAAAAAATAATCAAAAAATCAAATACAAGCATCAAGCCAGAACAGAACCTGTGCAAGTTTTCAGGAAAACTGCTTCGTTATATTTCAAGTATACCCTACAGCTGCATTGCCTGGGCTGACACAACCCAAGGGTTTTGCTGTCTAATTCCAACTGGAATTACTACTTTCTCAATTAATTCACACCTAGAAACCTTCTGAATGAATTACTTTCTGGACAGTGTCAAAGGTGTCACATAATATAAACACTCGCTTAGAGTTATCACTATTGTATTTAATTTATTGAGATAAATAAGGAATCCCTTCGTACAACTAGTATTTTACACCATAAAGAGCAGGCTATTTTGGCAACAGTCAGCATTATGGGTTCACGGGGAATTACTGACATAAATCAGTAGATGCTGAAAATATTGATTATACATTCACTGTTAATTTTCTGTCACCATATCTCAAAGATATGTCCATCACATCTTTCACTTGAATCTTCCAAAAAAAGCCTGGAAATAAATATGGAATTTCAGAGGCTCTGGCAAAGATTAAATAATCAGTTAATGACTCTTTAGAGAAAACCTTTGTATGTCACTGCATCATCAGTCTTTGAATGATCCATGAAGTAATTTATTTCCTCCTTCTCAATTAGTGTAAGATGTTAATATGGGTTAAAGGGAACTTTCCAACAAGATGAGAGAAATATGTTAACTGTAGTAGAGCTTCCTAGTTGCATTTTTCCCAGTTCTGGTGAATGGAATTTAAATGTCATCTCCACCTTTAATGTGCTCTGCTTTGATTGAATTAGGCAGGAGTAATATGCTCAAAGACCAGCATTTTATATTGCTTCATGAGAGGAGAGGTTTTTAGCCTGAGTTCTTAGCATCAGGCAGTATAATTTCAGAAAGCTTAGCTGGGGTTAAATGGGAAAGAAGAGGATTGAATTATAAGAGTCAAGATTACAGCAATTAATTATAATAGGTTTTTGGGTTTGTTTTTTTTTTTTTTTTTGTGAATTAGGGTATAAGCACATATGTTTATGCCAAGGAGAATTCTGCCAGATGAAGAAGAGAGAAGCATGATTGGACATACTGATACTATAAGGAACCAGAGAGACACTTGGGTGCACACGCACAAGGGAAGAGCAAAAGATGGCAAAGGAAACTCGTCATGTTGGCAAGAGAAAAACTGAGTATAAGCTAACTACAAAGAGATTTAGTCTGGGAATTAAAAGGAAATTACTAGTCTGTATGAGCAAGGGAGGCCACTGTTCTAATTAGTTTTCAAATTGAACTTGATGAATTTATTACCAATAATCCATCAAGCTGCAGCTGTAATCACTGGAAACTGAAATCAGTTTTACCCTGCTAAACCACATTCCCTGAGCTTGCTTTCCCCAAACACACAAGCCTCCTGAATATTCACCCTGAAAATATGTAGCTACATAATGTGTTTGCAAGTACCACCAACCCTCTTTCTCTAGTGAGAAATCTCCTGGTTTAGAGAATTTCTTAGCCTAAGAATCACCAGTTGTATTTGCACTGCCACTGTTCCAGCCTCTGCCCTAGGTCAAGCACACATATTTTTGTAGAACAGCCATCCATACCTTTTCAGAGTAGCATTTCTTAGCAAGTCTGCAGAAGGACCACCTCACAGGATGAACTTGTGATTAGACCTAATAGAGAATCAAACTGCTGATAACTGAAATTTCAGTAATGTAGACACTCTGCTTAGTAGGACCAGCTGCAGGGGCCTTCCGGAGCCACTTCTCAGTTAAAGAGACCTTGATGTAGCCCTGAGCTGGGACCTTTTCTTAGTATGACATGTTTACTTACAAAAAGTTATTTACAAACTCCTCCTTCCTCAGGCACAGAGGTCTTATACTTTTGTGTAAATGTGCTGTAAATGTGCAGGAACACCCCCTTGTGCTTGATTATCATGATTTTCTGATTTATAGGAGGGCGTTAAACAGTGTTTACCCTCCAAAGAGAGGAGCCATTCTCTTTATCATTGTAAGAAAGCTGTGATGATCTTTGCCCTGGAAAAACAATGGAGAGCAATGGAATCCCTGTCGTTTTAAAAGTCATTCAGATCCATGTGTAGCAAAACACAAATTTCTCATTCTGTGCATTCAATGACCAGTCAGATGAGAGCCTTTAGACTGAATATAAGTCTATGAGATTTGTCTGAATCTGAATCATCAATGTGCCATATCATGCATACAGAGCCATATGTCTCAGTTTAAAATATACTGTCAAACTGCACATTAAATTTATTTAGCAGATTTATTTAATGAATTTTAAAGCATTGCATACTCATCTTTGCTACATCTTTGGCTGCATTGTGCAGGCTTTAAGAGTAAAAATTTGAACTGCAGATCATCTCTTTTTGATTCTACTGATTCATTCTTAAATCTGGGAAAAACATGTTTTATGATGTCTGCACTTTGTAATAATGACTTTCAATACCTTTTTGTCTGTAAATGAAACTTCAACCATAAACCAAAACCAATTGATGTAATCCAGTTCATTTTAAAACACAATTAAATCAAATTCATTCCAGATGGCAGCTTGATTCACTGTCTCTCCTTTGTATCACAGTTTTGCTCTACTTCACACTGAATATGGTAGACTATCTTTTCTAACTAGGGAAGTAAATGACATCTGTACTTTGTAGAATTTACCTCTGGCCAAATGCCATTACACCTGCTTTTGGCAATGTCATCAAACATACAAAGATCCATCCAGAAGGGGATGGCAGGAACCCCACAACCCCAGCAGTGATCTTTCAAAGGCAACTAGACCTGGACGGAAGGAGGACAACTTGAGACACGAATTATTTTACATACTTGCACACACAACAACCCTCCAAACAGAAGATTTCCCATTCCATCCTGGAACCATTCTAGAATTGAAAAGCAGGTAGCTATTTATAATAAGCTATTGCATGAGGCAGGCAATTTTTTACACATGTCAGGTACATGCACAGGCTTTTATGGCCTGTCAGGTACTATCTCTCAAATGCTAAACAAGGCTTTGAGTATGGTCTGTGCAACTCTGGCTTTTACTGAAGATGAAGCATTCCTCTAAATCCAGGTGAAAGATGGCCCATGAGCACATATGCTCATTCTTTACTTCATGACAGAGCCCCTGTAAAGAGAACATCTGCATAATCAGCAGCTGTTCACAGAGAAGTTCTTGCTCTTGCAACAGATGGAACTACTAACGACAGTGAGCATGATCCTGCTGAGGGATATCTCCTGTGAAAATACTTGTTCAAAAAAGGCACTTTTTAGATTTTTCAAATCAAAAGGTACAACACCAACGTTACTTGCAATTCTTACTTTGCAGTTCAGTTCTGGTCTTCTCGCATACAGCCTGCCTTTCCTTTTTCTTTTTACTACTTACGTTTTCCTTTTTCACTAAAGTATGCAATGTTTTTGGTATTCATGACCCATTTTTAAATTACAGTTGGCCTTTAAATTACCTTTTGGAAAAAGCAAAAATATCAACATGGGCTGTTTCAAAAAGAGCTATTATACTTCCCCCGCCCCACCCCCCCCAAACTTTGAATGTAAAATAAAAATGCCTATCAAACTGCTCATTACTTATAAAGCACCTACACAACTACAGGAGTGTTATGGGTTCCACAGAACCTCTGCAAAATTCAGACTGTGTTAGATGCTGCTCATTTCTGAAATAATCCTCCAATGCTTTCAGAGAAAGAATGGGTCTTAAGCGGAAGATTCAATCCAGCTCCAGAATATTTTGAATTCTTCTTTTGGGATAATAAAGTTGGCACTAGGAATGGAAAAACTGTTGATATACACTTTCTCTGAGGTGCATTGTGAACTGACTCAGCTGTTGCAGCCACAAAACAATAAAACATTCTGATGTAACCTACCCTGCCTTCGGCATCATGTTTCATACCTCCCTCTAGAAAATCTCACTTAAATCTAAGATGGTTGTGGGTTTTCTTCTTTCCCAACACAGGAGAAACATCCTTTTCCCACTAGCCCCAACCTCAGATCAGTTTTAAATCTAGAGCAGAAACCACAGACCGCACTTTAAACAAGGAAATCTAGTCTAACTCTTATTTAGACACAGTGAGCTGGCTATATTCCCATCTTCTTAGCCACCCTATTCATCTATATCCACCAGTCTCAATGGATGAAACAAGTACTGACACTAATAACTTTGCTTTCAGTTTCTGAATGCTGCTGAAAGGAAGGAGAGCAGAGGCAACTGAACTCTTCTATGGAATGAAGGCCTTATCCTCTTCTCCCCAGATAATATTTTACAGTGTCTTCTATGGAAAGATGCTGAATATGCTGCACTGCTGCAGTTTAACATGAAGCATTATTATCACCTGTGCTCTAAGAAATTTTCCGATACTCACTTCTATACAACTTAACATTGCATAGGCTTCTTAAAATCATCAGAAGAGGCTATTCTGACCTGCAAGGCAATGCCTTGTGAAATGACTTCTAGAGCTAGAACTGTCTAAATATCTTGCCTAGAAAGCTGCAGGTCAGTTCTCATGCACTTCACAAAAGGACTACCTGCTCTATTAATATATTATGAAGAGGTGGAAGACTGATTGAATTCCCACCTTGCTGTACCCTCAGTCATATCATTAACAGTTCTTTCTTCCTTTAAATACAGGTAATATCAAGTCTACCTACTTCCAGCTTCATATTAAACTGTACATACAATACAGCATGGATATTATATATGTAATATCCTACATACACTTACATACGACCTATAAAACACTGGTTAATCCTTATCCTTGGCTGTCTTCCATACATCATGCCTGCTGTTTACCAACTTAAAAGGCTCAAATGCTGCTTATGGAAACACAGAATAGTTAGGGTTGGAAAAGACCTTAAGATCATCCAGTTCCAAACCCCCTACCATGGGCAGGGATGCCTCCCACTAAACCATGTCAGCCAAGCCTCTGTCCAACCCAGCCTTGAACACTGCCAGCAATGGAGCATTCACAGCTTCCCTGGGCAACCCATTCCAGTGCCTCACCACCCTTAC